>JAXCGZ010015399.1:22500-65000 GCA_037179515.1 Halocaridina rubra | reverse complement strand
AAGCTCTACCCCCTTCATACAAATTCTTCACCGCATGCAACAATTTACCATTAATTCCATATAATCTCAAAACATTCCACATTGCCTCTCTATTAACTCTATCATGCGCTTTCTCCAGATCCAAAAATGCAAAATACACATCCTTACCCTTTGCTAAATATTTCTTACATAACTGCCTAACTATAAAAATCTGATCTATGCAACCTCTACCTCTCCTAAAACCACTCTGCACTTCAGCGATCGCACTTTCTGTCTTATCCCTAATCCTATTAACCACTATCCTACCATACACTTTTCCTACCACACTCAACAAACTTATACCCCTAAAATTACTGCATTCATACATATCTCCCTTACCTTTGTATAGGGGCACCATACAAGCAATCACCCATTCCACTGGCACCATTGACAACATAAATCATATATTACACACTCTCACTATCCATTCCAATGCAGTCACACCCCCTTCTTTCAACATCTCCGCTCTCACAGAATCCATTCCAGGTGCTTTACCTGCTTTCGTATCATACAATGCCCTTTTCACCTCTTCTCTTGTAATATCTCTCTCATTTTCATCTCCCATTACTGGCACTTGAACACCCCCCACTGCCACTATAGCTGCCTCTCTATCTTCCTCAACATTCAGCAAGCACTCAAAATATTCTGCCCATCATTTCCTTGCATCATTCCCTCTTAACATCTGTCCATTCACATCTTTCACTGTCTCTTCCATCCTCGATCCACCCTTCCTTACTCTCTTCACTTCTTTCCAAAACTTCTTTTTATTCTCCTCATATGACCTACTAAAATCCTGTCCCCACCTAACATTTGCCAACCTCTTCTGTTCCTCTACCTTCTGCTTGGTTTCCACATTTTCTCCCTATATCTTTCATATTTCACCCTACTTTTACACTGCAGCCATTTTTCAAAAGCCCTCATTTTCTCTTCCACCTTCATTTTCACCCCTTCATTCCACCACTCGCTGCCCCTCCTCATGCCACCTCCAACAAACCTCTTTCCACACACATCACTTGCATGTCTCACAAAACCTTCTTTCATCAAACCCCATTCCTCCCCTAACTCCCCAACTTCTCTTTCTTTCACCCTGTCATATGCCACTCTCAACCTGTCCTGATATTCCTGTCTCATCTCTGTCTCAAGAGTGTTTGCTGCATGTTTGTGATGATCAGGAACACGAATAGGATGTTTGAAAATTTGCTTCAGATCGTGAGTAATAAAGAAAGCAAGAGCCTCACTTCCTCCCACATCAGTGTGAGAAGAATGAAGCCACTCACTGTGGTGTACATTGAAGTCTCCAATGTAGAGAACTTCGGCATGTGGGTGAGAAGATAGCAAGGCCTCATGGCAAGTGGACAGATATTCAAAGAAAGACACAAACTCGGTGGAGTTTGGAGAACAGTAGCAGAAGCAAAGGAAGATAGTGGTAGTGGAGAGATACATTTTTAGCCAGAGAACATCAAAGTCGGTAGATTCAAGGTCCATAAGCCTCTCAGTAGGAGTGTTAATGTTGCAGTAGGAACAGACCCCACCTTTGGAACGAAAACGAGTATACAGATTATAGTGAGAGATTTGTAATGGGTCAGTGGAAGCATGTATAGACAGTTGGGTTTCAGATAGGAATAGGAGGTTAGGGAGGAAAGTACCAAAGTGCTGTTCCATAGACGAAAGATTAGAGTTCAGCCCACGAATGCTAGAATAGTGAAGAGTGAAAGAAGCAGATCTATTGGGAGATGCAAGGTTAAGGGCAGTACCATTACTACCACCAGGCGTGTCTGCCCTCAAGCCAATAGTGGCGTCAATACGATCCCCGGAGATTCTTAACACCCCTCTGTGCTGAGTGGATAAAGTGTTTGTCTCTTTGTGGAAAGGAAATACACTTTCGTGCTTAAAATTCCACCAAGTAAAGTATAGAATAGTTCCCAGTTTCTGCTGGGTGCACAGTTTTGTTATTGGAAGTACAGTGTGTTTGACATTACATTTTCCATTTACGGTTATTAACCAAACAGTGTCGTTTATTTGATGAATAGTGTGGCTTGCACTTTGAGTATTGACTTCATAATTGACGAAATTAAATAACTGAATGTAATTATCTTGGAATTTTGGAAGAATTTCTTATGATACTCCTTACAGAGTGAATGTTTATTGTATTGTGGAAATATAACGAAGATCGTGGTTTCTTTGATAACATAATTAGATCAACTATTTGTTTGTTGTTCTCTTATATTTTATTTGCTTTCTCAATGTGTCGGTTAAGCCTGAGGCATTGCAACGTCTTCGGGAATTGGTTCAACGTGACTGTGTTCAGTGTCAAATAGAACTTGCCAAAGATGATGAGATAATTGTTGCTGCTTATTTAGAAAGATGTCATCATATGGTAATACAAAGATTAGGAAGATGTGTGTGTAAATATGAAGAATATATTGAGGATAAGCCCCTTAAAAGGGATTCTGAAAATGAAGATATAGAAGATGACAATATAGCTAAATCATTAAATGATATTAGCTTAGCTGTCCTAGAACGGATATGCAAGTTAGAAACCATGAAGACTACTAGAGCTCCTAGTTCCGAGAGTTCAAGTCTCACCAACAGACAACCCACACCTAGATTTCCTGCAGTAAAAATACCAGTTCTCTGGAAACTACGATGAATGGAACGAGTTTTGGTATACGTTTAATGCCCTTAAAGGAGATGCCAAAGACACCATAAAGGGATATCCTGTTGCTAGAGAGTTATGATGAATGCATCCAACAGCTGCAAGTTATGTATGCCAGCAAGGACAGGATTGTACAAAATTTAATGAGGAAATTGATAAAATTACCTCCACTTTCTTCTAATTATTTATCACTCTTCAAATTCAAGCAGGAAGTAGATCCAATTACTGGAAGTCTGAAAAAATATAGACATGAAGAATACAGTTTGGGTGTTTTCAGAATTGGTGACATGAAGCTTGACACAAAATAGCCTTCATCTGAAACACTTTTGAAGGAGCTGGGAATATATGTATATCATACAGAGCGCAACAACACTAAAGTTAACACAAAGGGAGAGACCTAAACCTCCCAGAGAGATGAGACCCAGTCTTATAAAAAGAATGTTGGTACTTATGGTGCTGGTACAAAAAGAATAAATCATAAATTAGAATGTGGATTCTGTAGTTGGCAACGTCAAAAGCCTGAGCATTGTAATAATGTAGTTAATATAAATGAATGCAGAGACAAATTGAGAGCCAGTAACAAATGCCTGAGATGTACTCAGTCAGGGTATTATGCAAATGAATGTTACACTTAAACTGTAACAAGTGTAAGAAATTTGGTCATCATGCAGCCTTGTGTTTCAAACAAGAATCAAAATTTCCTAAAAGGTTTGAGGAGCCTTCATTTTTGAATGAACGGTCAGGATATAGTTCAAAATTAATAGATGAGATAAGCAATGAGCAAGAACATTCTGACTCAGAAAAGGACAAGAAACATGTTGCTGTGATGACTATGAATACTGTACAAAGGCAAATGATGAACCAAGTTTACCCTCACGAGCTCTGCCCACTGCCAGTGGAAAAAAAGCAGTTCAAAGGGAATCCTTTGGGTAAGCACTAGGTTATGCATTGATGCAGGTTCCCAGTGTTCCTTTATAACCATGGAATTAGCTGAAAGGCTTAAATTAAGCCCAGTAGATGAACTGACTCTTAGTATGGATGCCTTTCGTTCTGAAACGAAGAAAGGAAGTTTCCTGTTGTAAAATTAGTTATTAAATTGGGACAAAGAAGAGCCAGAGTTAAATCACTTGTAGTTGATAATATGTAGCATCCACACTCCAGGAATAGCATGGCTGCAAATGTGTTAAAGTTTAATGGCCACAAGTTAGCTGATGAAGATATTGCTAGTGATGTACTTTAGAACATTGGCATTGTTATTGTTGCCTTACATTTTCGTCAGTTTTTTTTTATGATTGTCACACCAGGATGGTCCCCCCCCAAATAAAAAAAAAATCTACCCTCATCGGGACTGGGCACGAAGAAAATATAGAGAGAAACAGAGATGGGGAGTATTGTGAAGGGATAATAAGACATGTGCAACGAATATCCAAGAATAGAAAGAGTTGTTAGTGGTATTAACAAGTGGGATGTCTATAATTTGATGGAAGCACCGGGTGGTGTCATGTCTTATGGCCATATTCCATGTGATACTCAACATGAACACAATAATGTGCAAAACCAATTGTTATGCAAGTAGGAACACAGTTATTGCCTGCTTCTACTCAAGAGTTCATTGAAGAGGCCATAGAACCTGTCAAAAATTTGTTGATTGAAGAGGCCATAGAGTCTATTAATAAGATGTGGGAACCTGAGTGTATTGGAGTAAATAAGCAAGAAGCGAGTTATGAAGATAAAACTACACTTGGAATATTTACAGTTTCTGTTCCCTGGAAGGCTATTCACCCTCCTCTCCCACACAATTTTCAGAGAGCCTTTGGACGAATGAAGTCTCTAGTAGAACAGTTGGAGGAGATATTGGAGAATTTTCATGTAGATATTTTGTTGGATGCTTGAACTAGTAAAGAGAAACAGTTTGATGTATATTATACTGCAGATGTAGAGTTGGCAAAAGCCGAAATATCACTTTAAGCATGGAATTTCAACAATGCAAGACTTCAAACTTGTACTGGATCAGTGCTTTACTGAAAAATCAAAATCTCCTAAAGTATCTTGAATGTTAATATAAACAAGTTGTCTTTGGAAGGTCTGATGGCTAGAAAAGAAGTGCTGTCTAAACAGAAACTTCTCTCACTGGTTAGTTTTTGAACCCTTAGGTCTAATTTCACCCTTACTAAGAAGAGGAATAATCCTTATTCAGAGAGCCTGATCTGAAAATCTGTTATGACAAGATCTGTTATCAGAAGTATACAATGAGGAATCATTAAATAATGAAATATTTGAACTTCAAGCTGCCAAAAAGGTTGAAGAATTGTGGGCACGCTTATACCTTGATAATAAATTGTAGCACTGATGGGGAGACCCTCCTTTTTTTTTTTTTTTTTTTTTTTTTTGAGGGGCCAAGGATATCTTGCAGGGCTGGCCTTAAGCCAACTGGACCAATTGCTCCCAATTGGGCCCCACGTCTAAGGGGGTCCTGTGGTAGAGTGTAAACTACTTTCGGTTTGTCAAGTACACACAACAACATAGTGCAATATATATGTAACACCGCATTTCATGTTTTACGGAGAACAGCAGTGATTATAATTTTTTTGTGAATTTTTACAAAGTCGGTAATGCTTATTTATACTGTTTATATTTTGATTTTTTTTTACTGTACCTGAATTAAATAATATGCTAATTACGGAACACCATTAAACTTCATACCTCTAACAAAATTAAAAAGACAAATATGTAAATAAACATGTAGCAGCTTTTAAGTATCTATAAACCTATAGTATTATCTGTTAATAGTATCTTAAGATTAAATTACTATATTACGACTTTATGTACATGCACATCTCTGTTGCAAAATATACAGTAGGCCTATTTTCACAATAAAGTATTTAAGTTTTACAAAATGGGTTGGATACAGGGGTAAATTATCCCAAATGGTGTAAAACTATAAATTTTGGTAATACATGCAACATACGGGCCTCATTATCCTCGAGTTTACTCCGAATTGTTAAAAAACGTTTTCTTTGACATGGTGACGGACCAAATTTTTTAGAGGTAGTCAGATTTACGTTTGGTTCCTTCTCATGGTGTGAGTTTCCCTTCCGTCGAGTGTAAACACATTTGACTGGATCTTATAGATCTTAGTGATCTTACTACTAGCTGATTAATTTTGCGTCATTGACTCATGAATGAGGTAAGTTTTAGTGACCAAGATATAAACCATATATCTGATATATGAACTCACTGATTTTCGAAAGAATACTGTAGAGAGCAGTACAATATGTTCTTAAAATATCAGGTAAACTACAATCGAATATCATTATGTGTGACTGTGATCATGAAGATGAGTTAATTTTCTCAAGCTTTTCTTCAGTTACGGGCGGCTTTTCATAAGAAGTAATTGACAGTTGTTATATGTTTTCTGCTCTATTCAATCATATTAACAGACAGTACAAGTCTTATTTTAAATGAATTGGCAAATGAATGACATGTGTAAACGTATGCGGCTTTTTTTTTCAAATCTAGAGGTAATTCCATTTTTTTTCCCAAATTAATTTTTGGGTAATGCTCAAAAAATTATCCTGCCCCCTCTTGTACATACATAAACCTAGGTAATTAAGACCTATTAATATAGACATAGTAGATGTATACCTGCACTCACAAAAATTATACGATACAAGTCAAGTCTGTTATATTTTACTGTAATAATGTGAAATTTGCTGAATTCTCTATGACATATATGGATCGGACATCAACTACAGTATGTTGTGTTTTTTATCAGTTCTGCGATGGATGCCAATTTTATTTATCTTTTTTTTATTTATCTTTTTCTGTAAATATATGTAAAAGACTAAGGGTCATCAGCAGAAAATATTTAAGTGGCAGTAAGAATAGGGCTGTAGCCAAGGCAAGGAAGGCCGAAGCAGAAAAGGAGAAAGGTGCATTAGATAAGTATTTCAGCAACACTATCTCAGAAAAAGCAAGTAGAGCCACAACACAGTGAAGATGATGACACCGAAGGAAGCCAGTCTGAAGAATTTATGCAAGACAATCAAAGTGGGAATTTATTTACTGAAAGTGAGATCGGCCATTCTGGAAGTGTTGAATTTGACAAACAAGGAAACTCTGCTGTTGACATGCCTGCTGATGCCTCTGAGGCAAGGGAGAATGGGAATTCAAAATCTGCCAGTCCTGTAGAATTAACAGATAATCCTGCAATATGGCCAGAAATAATAAGTCAGTGTCTGGGACTATTCAGAGAAAATAGGACCACCCACAATTATAGTAGAATTTTTCCCCAAGAATGAGTGGATCACGTTCTTCAAAATTTCACTGCAAAGGAAGACGGCCTTATGGTAAAATTGTAGATCGTTCATGGCTAATATACTCTGTATCATGTGATAAGATCTTCTGTTACTACTGCAAGCTTTTTGATAATGCAGCAAGTGCATTTGCAATTAATGGTTTAAATAACTGGCCAAACATTCATACAAGACTAGCTGTGCATGAGAACTCCAAAACGCATTTGCAAGCTATGCTCAGTTGATGTGAACCACCGCCAATTATTATCAGTTGAAAAGACTATTGATGAAGTGGTAGAAAAA
This sequence comes from Halocaridina rubra, assembly GCA_037179515.1. Classification (NCBI taxonomy): domain Eukaryota; kingdom Metazoa; phylum Arthropoda; class Malacostraca; order Decapoda; family Atyidae; genus Halocaridina; species Halocaridina rubra. The sequence goes on along the minus strand of JAXCGZ010015399.1, from coordinate 57,728 downwards.
CAAATCAGAGAAGAAACAAAGCACTGGTATTAAGTTTTTGATCAACTGGTAGCCATTGTACAGTTCCTGGCACAAAAATGCTTGCCATTTCAGTGATCTGAGGAGCACATAGGGGCACCACATAATGGAAATTTCCTTGGTGTTGTTGAGTTGCTAGGAGTTTGATCCAGTAATACAAGTTCATCTGCAAAAAATCCAGAATAAGGAAATACATGTTCATGATTTAGGAAAGAGAATACAGAATGAACTTATTAATATTATAGGTCAAGCTGTTCTACAGGATATTTTGCGAATCAAGGCTGCTAAGTATCTTTTGCAGTAATTCTTGACTGTACTCCTGACATCAGTCATCAGGAGCAAATGTCGGTGGTGATTAGATATGTAGCTGATGGTGTACAATCAAATGCTCCAGCAGGAGTATATGAACATGTATTCAAGTTTTTAGTTGTGGAAGGAAGTACAAGTGAAAATTTGTAAAACACCTTTCTACTTGAACTTGAAACATTAGGACTGGATGGTAAAAATATCCATGGACAAGGGTAAGATAACGGTGCCAATATGCAGGGACACACCTCAGGTGTGCAGGCACGAATTCTACAGAAAAATTCAAGAGCTTTCTTTACACCATGTGTATGTCACAACTACAACATCTGACAGGTCTGTCTGTAAAACTTCACTCCGAAACATGATGGGAATGTAGATGGAAAATGTCAAAGCTGTACGGTACCAAGATGCTGAACTCTGTAATGCACTAGAAGAGTTAGCAGAAAACACTGATGATTCTCAAGCAAAACGTGATGCTGAATCGTTAGTCAGCTTAAATGAGAGATTGCAAGTTTCTGGTGTCACTAGTTTTCTGGCACTCCTTACCCTTTTGAGTAAATCTTTTGAATAAGGAATTTCAGAGTGATACCAGGAATGTTGCTACAGGGCTTTCTTTATTCCAAAAGCTTTGTAAATGGCTAAAGACATACAAGGAAAAAGGTTTTGATGAAACTTTGACTGACGCTAGCGAACTTGCCAAGACCTCGATGTTGAGCCTGTATTCAAGACTCAGAGTGGGAAGTTATGCAAACAGAAAAAAAAATTGACTATGAATCTGCAGATGAACCTTTGACAGATCCAAAAACAGCCTGCAGAGTGCAATGTTTTAATCAAGTGGTAAATAGAGCACTGCAAAGACTTGAGCAATGCTTTGAACAACTGAAAAAGTATCAAAATTTATTTGGACTCGTGCAATTTTCAGTTCCTGTCCAAGGACACCATAAGAAAATGTGCAGCAGAACTGGAAGTGGCATTGGCAGATGTTAAATGGCACAGGATAAAGATAAAGTTAAAACCACAAAACTGGCTGATATGGATGGACAGATGCTTTGTGAGGAACTGGAGGCATCAAAGCCAATTCTGCCATTAGAGATTCAAAACCTCATGAAAATGCTTGAATTCCTTGCTTGCACAAATAGTGACAAAACCGACCCGCATAACCCCTAATTCTAGGACTCTTATAGATCTGATAATAACAAATAAAGTGGAAAGTATACCCTATTGGGACGTAGTTCCCTGCCCAATTGCAGACCACGAGCTGAACATTGCTATGCTAAACATAAACAAGCCGAAAAGGAAGCCTCTCCTCAAGACATTCCGGTGTCTAAAAAATTACTCCCCTGATATCTTTTGTGAAACATTAATCAACAACACAAATGCACTTAATAGAATTAAATACACAGATAACGTCGATTTGCAGGTTGAGATTTTAACAAAAGTCTTCCTTGAATGCTTAGATAGTTGTGCACCCATTGTAACAAGAAAAATAACCCGCCCCTCAGCCCCCTGGCTAACTAATGACATCAAAGAGGCAATGCAAATCAGAAATCAAATACAAAAAGAGCTAAAAATGAATAGATATGATATGACTCTCCGAGAACGTTATAAAACAGAAAAGAAACGTGTCAGATCTCTCATCAGTGTAAGTAAAAAAGACTTTTACAAAAAACAATTTAATGACTCTAGACATGATACAGCAGCAACATGGAAAGTGATAAGAAGCATGATACCAAATGAAAAGAGTACCTCAGAAAGTTATGAAAATATTACGGAGTTGAAAGACAAAGCAGATAACTTTAATAACTATTTTGCTAACGTTGGCAAAAATACATATGAAAAAAACTCAAGAAAACATCAACTCAGTGAATATGAGTAATTGCTTAAATGACAATTCTTCCAATGTAAACACAAGAGAGTACTTCAAGATAAATCCTATCGATTGTGCTACCCTAATTCTTACCATAAAGAGCCTAAGAAACTCTGGCTCTTATGGTTCAGATGGTATACCATTTCAGTTCATCAAAGATACTCTACCCATGATTGCATCCTATATTCTAACCATTATGAACACTTCCATTGTTACTAAAAAGCTTCCTGACTCTTGGAAAATATCACATGTAAACCTCTGCATAAAAAGGGGGACAGAGAAGATGTGACAAACTATCGTCCCATTTCCCTGCTACCCATTTTCTCTAAAATATTAGAAAAAATTGTTGCATGCCAACTTATGTCATATTTAGAATCAAATAGACTACTAACGATTAGCCAACATGGTTTCAGACCAAAACTCTCGACGGAAACTGCACTGCTTAAAGTTACGAATAGTATATATAATAATATAGATATGAAAAAAATATCTTTGCTAATTTTATTAGACTTATCAAAAGCCTTCGACAGTGTAAACCATGAAATTTGTTTAAGTAAATGTATTAACTTAAATATTGATCCAAGCTGGTTTAGCGAGTATCTATCTAATCGTAAACAGTCCATACGTCTTAACAACATTATCTCTGTGCCAAAAAATGTATCATTTGGTGTTCCACAGGGATCAGTACTTGGTCCTATCCTCTTCTCCATTTACGTAAATGATCTATCTTCTTTCATTTCTGACTGTCTAGTCGTACAATATGCAGATGACACTCAACTACTCCTTAGTGGTGATATTAATAATCTCCCAGAGCTAACTTTAAGAGCAGAAAACACTCTGTCAAAAATTAAAACCTATTTCCAAGAAATTGGGCTGTTAATTAACGAAAGTAAAACACAGTGCATATTTATTGGTTCAAGGTTCCACATAGCACAAATTCCAGAAAACACAACAATTAATTTTTGCGACAATATTATCACACCTAGCAAAACAGTCAAAAACCTAGGAATTCACTTTGATAACCACATGTTGTTTGATTCCCACATAGATAAAGTATGCAAAAAGGTTACAGGAACATTAATGTACTTATCACATATAAAAGACAATTTTGAGACTACCACTCGAATAACTGTTGTTGAATCTGTAGCCCTAAGTCACATTAATTACTGCACAACTGTTTGGGGAGCTACCACTAAGACTCAGATAAACAGAATACAGAAGCTTATTAATTTTGCAGCTCGAGTTGCCCTGGGAGGAATAAGAAAATATGACCACATCACACCAGCTCTCAATAAACTTGGGTGGCTGCGGGCAGAAAATAAGGTCTCTTATGCTATTTATGTTTTTGTATTCAAAATTTTGGACCATCATTATGCTAGCTGGCTATTTGATTTAAAAACAGTCAGGGATATAAGGGGAACCAACACAAGACAGAGCAGTGAGCTCTTTATTCACAGAACAAACACAGAAGCAGGTTCAAAGATGATCACTATCAAAAGGCCAACACTCTGGAATAATATTCCAGAGCATCTTAAAAATGCATCCTCCTTCACAGCTTTCAAAGGCAAACTATATAGTTTTCTTTTGGACAAATAGTTGCTGCTCATTAAGAACTAATTATTCTCATTGTAAGGAAACAAATATGGAAATGATGCCGACAATAACGATCCTGTATCTAGTGGCATACTTACTACTTTATTATTAACATTATTGTTAACATTTTTATTACAGCATTATTATTTTCTATGAAAGCTACATTTAATTTAACTATATGTCTAACCCTCTTATTTATTAGTTTAATTACATGTCTACTTATAAGTTACTATTAATGTTGAATAACCATTGTACAAAATGGAAATAAATGTTTGTTTGTTTGTTTGTTTGTTTGTTTGTTTGCAGCAACAGGTCTACCAAATTTCTAAATTTATTTTTCGCTCTTCAGATTTAGTTGACAATGCCAGTGATTGTGACAACTGGAGAAAGGGGTTTTTCCATACTGAAGCCTATAAAAACTTACTTGAGATAATCAATTCAGCAGGAATGTTTGAACATTGTGGCAATTATGTCATTTGAATCTGAAAGTGACAGAAGTTTAAACTTAGACAAAATTCTAAAATACTTTGCAGAGATTAGAAAATTTCTTCTCATAATAAAAGGTTATTATATTATGACTCATTTATAGTTTATGAATGCTAAGTGATTTTTTAAGTCGAAAGATGATAATTTATTTCCAACAGTGCACTTAAATTCTGATTTTTTCTTTTCTGAACAAAAGTAAATTAATATTTGTGATAAAGCATTTCACAGTCACTAAAACAAGTGGTCTTGTGACGATGTACTTTTCAGAGGTGATATGCAAATTTTGTTTGTTACTTGTAGGCTTGTATGTATGCAATTTTAAATCAAAATGCATATTGCACATATTTGGTATATCAACTTGCATGCATTTTTGAAGCGTACATTTCTATTGCTTTTCATTCTACCACAGTGATAAAAAAAAGTCTATAATTGACTTTTTACATTTTTATAATTCTACTGTTCTTGGTGCCAGTTGGCTGGTAACCTGAGATCGACCAAAATTGTTCCCAATTGGACCCAGAAACTCCTAAGACCTGCCCTGATGTTTTGAATATATCTCAAAACTTTATTTTTACCTACATTTGTAAGTATTGTTTGCCTGATTATTTCGTTTATTGTAGCTTATATGCGTGTATGTATATTTATGGACTTAGTATATATACCTATTCAATTATATAAAATTTACACGTATATTTGTATGTATAATGTGTAATTCATTCTTTGAACTATCTTTAGAAGAGAGAGAGAAGTCTGAGACACCAAACATTTAAACACAAACCTGCCACTCCCTCATAGTAATGCTTGTTCCCTGGCCTGTGCTAAAAAAAAAAATATATATATATATATGAAAGTGATTCTACTTGTTTTTTCCCGCTGACCTAGAGGGAATCTTAGTCCTAATACTAGGGATTACTACACACAAGGGGAGTTTTGTGAGACTTTTACGAAGGGCTGTTGCTCTCGTGAGATGCTATAAGTCACTCAAGTCGAAGAACGTATGTTAGAGATACATGGACCAGAAGACTTTCGAGCTTGCTTTTGAGTCCCGTGATTGCTAACGACATATGGGTTTTCTGGATAGATGAGTACAGATTTAAGTTATTTCTGACAATGTTTATAACTACGTGTGAGGAACAGAATGAGCTTATTTTAGTAGAACACTCATAGGAAGAATATATGTTGGAAAATTTTTTATTCTGTATGAGGAAATTTTAATCTAAGGTGAAGAGACTTTATTTATCAATTCACATATCAGCAGTTCAACAACATCCTTATGAATATTTGCATGCATGCACATGCATGTGATATTAATTATATTTTTATTGGTAGAGGGCATAATTTCGAGATCATTTGTAGGCCTCTACTGAAGCCGTGTCATGATTTCCACAATTAAGGCATAATTAAATCGAATGTTATTAATATATATGAAATTCTACACACACACACACACACACACACACACACACACACACACACACACACACACACACACACACACACACGACATCTTTTGTGAGAAATATGGGAAGATAGTAGATTGCTGCATACCTGTCACCAAAGTAGGTGTAATTCATGCCAGAGAGAAATGGTTCCATAATGGGTGTAAAAGAGCTAAGGAGTGGAGAGACAAGTGCTGGAAAAGGCATAGGAGGAGAAAAACCATAAATGCCTGGCAAACCTACAAAAGAGCAAGAAATGACTACCTAAGTAAAAGGAGAGAGGCAGAGAGAGATTATGAGAGGGACATCACCAGGAAGGCTAAAGAAAATCCCAAGCTTTTCCACAGCTTTATCAGAGGAAAACTGAAGGTAAAAGAACAGGTTTTAAGGCTAAAGAGAGCGGATGGAAGCATCACTGAGACGGATGAAGAGATCTGCAAAGAATTGAACAAGGAGTTTCAGTCAGTATTTACAGTAGAAAATACCCCACCCCCTCAGATTGCAGTGATAGAATCTCAAGGGTCGGTATTAGAGAACATCAACCTTACAGCCACAGAGGTATGCAAAGCGCTGATGGATTTAGATGTTCATAAAGCTACAGGTCCTGATGACATATCCCCTCATGTGCTTAAAAAATGCGCAAACACAATATCAGTGGCACTAAGTATCATATTTAAGGAGTCACTGGAGTCGGGGGAGATTCCAAGATGCTGGAAACAAGCAAATGTGATACCTATCTTCAAAAAGGGAAGGAGGGATACGGCTCTGAACTATAGACCAGTTTCCTTGACCAGCATAGTTTGCAAAGTTATGGAGAAACTACTAAGGAAACATATCTCTCTTCACTTGGAATCCTTCAACTTTTTGTCAGTGAGGCAACATGGCTTCAGAGAAGGTAGATCAACAGTAACAAACTTATTAGAATTTTATGATGAGGTAAGCCAAATCTTACAGGACTTCCAGAAAGCGTTTGACACTGTTCCACATGGGAGACTTATTAGGAAGCTGCAATCAATGGCTAGAATAGGTGGAAATGTTTTGGAATGGATAAAAACTTACTTAGAAGGAAGGGAACAGAGGGTTAGACTAAGACACTCAGTGTCTGAATGGAGAAGAGTTAGTAGTGGAGTTCCACAGGGTTCAGTTTTAGGGCCACTTTTGTTCCTTGTATATGTAAATGACCTACCAGAGTCTGTAAATTCATTCATGAATATGTTTGCAAATGATGCAAAGATTGTGAAGAAAGTAAAAAACGAGAACAATGGTAGAGAACTTCAGGAGGATCTAAATAATCTGCATGAGTGGTCAGAAAAGTGGCTAATGAAATTCAATACTTCAAAATGTAAGGTAATGAGAATGGGTACAAGTGCAAGAAGGCCCAAGCTTGACTACTCGGTGGCTGGAGTACAACTTCAAGAGACAGAAAATGCGAGAGACCTAGGAGTAAACATACTGTCAGATTTGTCTCCAGAAATACATATAAATGGCATAGTAAGGGCAGCATATGCATTCTTATCAAATGTAAGGGTAGCCTTCAGGCACATGGACAAGGAAATGTTCAGAAATATTTATGTAACCTATGTGAGGCCAAAACTCGAATATGCAGCCCCCTTTTGGAATCCGCACTTGAAAAAGCACATAGCTAAGCTTGAAAAAGTTCAAAGACATGCCACGAAACTGGTGCCAGAAATACGCAATCTCAGTTATGATGAGAGGCTGAGGGAATTAGACTTACCATCACTCGAAGCTAGAAGAGTAAGGGGGGATATGGTGATAGTCTTTAAATTCCTTCATGATTATGATAGAGTGGATAGGGATCGATATTTCGATATGGCTGGCTCTAGAACTAGAGGTGATAGTTTGAAGCTTGGTAAGAAAACTTCTTTGCAGGATGTAAGGAAATACTTTTTCAGTGTAAGAGTAGCTGATAATTGGAATTGGCTAAGCGAGGAGGTAGTTAATGCTATCTCAATCCATAGTTTTAAGGACAGGTATGATAAGTATCACTAAGTCTAAAATGGAACCGATCAGGAGACGGGAAGATACGAGCTTTGGGCTCTTTCCCGTAAACACAATTAGGTAATCACAATTAGGTAATCACACACATATTTGTTGTATGACGAGACTGTCCAAAATATTAAAGGAAAAAAAATTGAGAACATTTTTCGTGAGGGGAGAGAGAAGCTGCCGTCCAGTTCTGCCTTGAAGGAAATTTAGAAGAGTTGCCAGAGGTGAAGCCATCACATCACATTACCTAATTTTTTGTGTAAACTGGGGAAAGCTCTTAAGCCGTTTACCTGATCCTGTGGTTCCATATATTGTTAAAATCAGTATCCTTCCCATTTATATTAACTTGTTAGTTAGTTTGATACACGAAAAATTGAATAAGTAAAAAAAAAAATATCCACCTGTCAACAGTACTGAGTTAAGTTGCCAAGTAGTACAGCTGTCTTATTTTCTTCATTTTTTTTTTTTGCTTTTCTTTTAGCTTTCTCTTTTACTATTTTGTTTTTATTTTGTATATATATTGAGTTAAATGTAAAGTCTAATCTTGTGATAACATACCTTGGTTAGCAAGTGAGTTTATCAGTTAGGAAGAATATATAGCAGAAACAGGTGGGTGCCACCTCAGACACATGTTCGAATTTTTCCTTCAGGTTTGACTTTTGTTTTGTTGCATTTTTTTTTCTTTTTCTTTTTATCCTTAAATTACCATGGCCAAGTTTTTAAGTTAAGATGTGTGTTACCAGAAAAGAGATAAACTGAGTCACTAGATAGCACTTATATGGAGATATAAAAATTCGGTGTGAAGCTTAATTAAAAGTTTTTCTCTTTTTTTTTCCTCTTTCTCGTCTTCTTTCTATATTCTGTGAGAGGGAGAACATAAAAATGACGCCATCTCTGTCCCAAACCTCTCCCATCCATGGGTCGGTAGGAGGGTTAGCCATCAGGAGACTCAAACAGAAAATCAAGAATATAGAGGAAATGGTTATAAGCCTTGATGATAAAATTCAGAATATGGATGGAGAAATGAAAGAGAATGAAACACTCAGAGAGCAAATAAGATCTTTGGAGGAAGCAAATAAAGCACAAGGGCAGGAGAGAAAAGGAACTAGAAAAAAGAATAAAAAAGCTGGAAGGGGAAAAGAGTCAACTAGAATCTAGACTTTCTAAACAAGAAGATAAAAACAAACAGCTGAATGACAACCTAAAGGAATTAGATGTTAGTTCACTGCTCTCTTCTGAGAGACGAGATTGCTGCTTGGAATGTCCAGATTAAGGAAAACATTGAAAAGTTCAGAAAAGAGTTCCAGGAGCTGAATATGGAAAATGATGCCATGAAAACTTCCTTTGCTGATGCACAAAAGGGGAATGTGGCAGTAAAAGAGGCTGTAAAGGTGGTGGCACTGGAAAACATACAAACAGTTGACTATAAAGAGACAGTAATCGAAAAAATGAAAGACGTTGTGATGGAAAGGGCAAACCCACTCATCAGACAGGCACTTGATAAGGAGAAGACAGTGGTAATCTCAGGCATAGGCGAGTCCCAGGAGCCAACATGCAGGGGAGACTTGAAGAAAATAAAGCTAGGGTTGTAGACCTGATAAGAAAGCTTGGAGTAGTATGTGGTCATGAGGATATTGTAAACATACACCAACTAGGTAAATATTCGAGGGAAGGAAAGCCGAGACCAACAAAAGTAACCTTTGAGAGAGGGGAAACATGTAGGGAAATATTGTTGAGAAAAAAAAGTCTAAAAGACCTTCAAGAATTCAAAGAAGTGTTCATTAGACAATACAAAACACAGGAAGAGATGGGAAAGATAAAAAAAAACTTGTTGCAAGAGGCAAGAAGGTTAAATGATGAAAGAAATGAAGAAGAGAAGAAAAATTTTCATTACAGAGTTCTTCCAGACAAAGGGGAGATAAAGAAGATAATGACAGAAGATCAGGGGATGGGGCCTCATTAAGATTGTTATACACAAATGCTGATGGATTAGCTGGTAAGGCAGTAGAATTAAAAGATAGGATTCACAACAGTAAGGCAGATATAGTAGCAATTACAGAGACTAAGTTGAGTGAGGACATAAACAGTGTCACAGTTTTTCCTAAGGGTTTCAGAATATTAAGGGTTGAAAGATCTGAGAGGACTGGTGGAGGGATAGCACTGCTCATAAGTGAAAGGATTCAAGTCGAAGAAATAAACTTGGCTATAGAAAGTGAGTTCAAGGAATTTCTTGTTGCTCGCATAAATACTGGGTCAGAGAGCATTATAATAACTGTTGTATACAACCCACCAAGGAACCAAAATAGGCTTGAAGTTTATGAGGAAAGTCATATAGGTACTATTGAAGTCATAAACTCAGTTGTTAACATGGCACGGGAAAGAAAATGTAGGATTTTGATTATGGGAGACTTTAATCATAAAGAGATAGATTGGATAAATCTTGACCCACACAGTGGTGAGGACTCATTCGGGGCAAGATTCCTAGATTGCGTACAAGGGAATTTCCTACACCAACAAGTATTGGAACCAACAAGGGCCAGGGGTGGGGATGCGCCATCACTACTTGATCTAGTGTTCACAGATAATGTGTTGGATATTGAAAATATTGAGTATGAACCACCAATTGGAAAGAGTGACCACTGTGTGTTGTTGATGGAGTATATCATTGAAGATATTCTTCCTGAGAGTAGAGGCACTGAGGACATTAGGAGGAACTATCGGAAAGGAGATTACATCAAAATGAATGAGCTTTTTGCAGTTATTGACTGGAGAACCTTATTTTACAACAAATCTGTACAAGAAATGTATGACATCTTTTGTGAGAAATATGGGAAGATAGTGGATTGCTGCATACCTGTCACCAAAGTAGGTGTAATTCATGCCAGAGAGAAATGGTTCGATAATGGGTGTAAAAGAGCTAAGGAGTGGAGAGACAAATGCTGGAAAAGGTATAGGAGGATAAAAAACATAAATGCCTGGCAAACCTACAAAAGAGCAAGAAATGATTACCTAAGTAAAAGGAGAGAGGCAGAGAGAGACTATGAGAGGGACATCACCAGGAAGGCTAAAGAAAATCCCAAGCTTTTCCATAGCTTTATCAGAGGAAAACTGGAGGTAAAAGAACAGGTTTTAAGGCTAAAGAGAGCGGATGGAAGCATCACTGAAACGGATGAAGAGTTCTGCAAAGAATTGAACAAGGAGTTTCAGTCAGTATTTACAGTAGAAAATACCCCACCCCCTCAGATTGCAGTGATAGAAGCTCAAGGGCCGGTATTAGAGAACATCAACCTTACAGCCACAGAGGTATGCAAAGCGCTGATGGATTTAGATGTTCATAAAGCTACAGGTCCCGATGACATATCCCCTCATGTGCTTAAAAAATGCGCAAACACAATATCAGTGGCACTAAGTATCATATTTAAGGAGTCACTGGAGTCGGGGGAGATTCCAAGATGCTGGAAACAAGCAAATGTGATACCTATCTTCAAAAAGGGAAGGAGGGATACGGCTCTGAACTATAGACCAGTTTCCTTGACCAGCATAGTTTGCAAAGTTATGGAGAAACTACTAAGGAAACATATCTCTCTTCACTTGGAATCCTTCAACTTTTTGTCACTGAGGCAACATGGCTTCAGAGAAGGTAGATCAACAGTAACAAACTTATTAGAATTTTATGATGAGGTAAGCCAAATCTTACAGGAAAGAGAGGGCTGGGCAGATTGCATATTCCTAGACTTCCAGAAAGCGTTTGACACTGTTCCACATGGGAGACTTATTAGGAAGCTGCAATCAATGGCTAGAATAGGTGGAAATGTTTTGGAATGGATAAAAACTTACTTAGAAGGAAGGGAACAGAGGGTTAGACTAAGACACTCAGTGTCTGAATGGAGAAGAGTTAGTAGTGGAGTTTCACAGGGTTCAGTTTTAGGGCCACTTTTGTTCCTTGTATATGTAAATGACCTACCAGAGTCTGTAAATTCATTCATGAATATGTTTGCAGATGATGCAAAGATTGTGAAGAAAGTAAAAAACGAGAACAATGGTAGAGAACTTCAGGAGGATCTAAATAATCTGCATGAGTGGTCAGAAAAGTGGCTAATGAAATTCAATACTTCAAAATGTAAGGTAATGAGAATGGGTACAAGTGCAAGAAGGCCCAAGCTTGACTACTCGGTGGCTGGAGTACAACTTCAAGAGACAGAAAATGAGAGAGATCTAGGAGTAAACATACTGGCAGATTTGTCTTCAGAAATACATATAAATGGCATAGTAAGGGCAGCATATGCATTCTTATCAAATGTAAGGGTAGCCTTCAGGCACATGGACAAGGAAATGTTCAGAAATATTTATGTAACCTATGTGAGGCCAAAACTCGAATATCCAGCCCCCTTTTGGAATCCGCACTTGAAAAAGCACATAACTAAGCTTGAACAAGTTCAAAGACATGCCACGATACTGGTGCCAGAAATGCGCAATCTCAGTTATGATGAGAGGCTGAGGGAATTAGACTTACCATCACTCGAAGCTAGAAGAGTGAGGGGGGATATGGTGACAGTCTTTAAATTCCTTCATGGTTATGATAGAGTGGATAGGGATCGATATTTTGATATGGCTGGCTCTAGAACTAGAGGTCATAGTTTGAAGCTTGGTAAGAAAACTTCTTCGCAGGATGTAAGGAAATACTTTTTCAGTGTAAGAGTAGTTGATAATTGGAATTCGCTAAGCGAGGAGGTAGTTAATGCTATCTCAATCCATAGTTTTAAGGACAGGTATGATAAGTATCACTAAGTCTAAAATGGAACCGATCAGGAGACGGGAAGATACGAGCTTTGGGCTCTTTCCCGCAAACACAATTAGGTAATCACAATTAGGTAATCACACAAACATGGTTATGATAGAGTGCAGAGGGATCGATATTTTGATATGGCTGGCTCTAGAACTAGAGGTAATAGTTTGAAGCTTGGTAAGAAAACTTCTTTGCAGGATGTAAGGAAATACTTTTTCAGTGTAAGAGTAGTTGATAATTGAAATTGGCTAAGCGAGGAGGTAGTTAATGCTATCTCAATCCATAGTTTTAAGGACAGGTATGATAAGTATCACTAAGTATAAAATGGAACCGATCAGGAGACGGGAAGATACGAGCTTTGGGCTCTTTCCCCTAAACACAATTATGTAATCACAATTAGGTAATCACACACACACACACACACACACACACACAAGGAGTTTCAGTCAGTATTTACAGTAGAAAATACCCCACCCCCTCAGATTGCAGAGATAGAAGTTCAAGGGCCGGTATTAGAAAACATTAACCTTACAGCCACAGAGGTATGCAAAGCGCTGATGGATATAGATGTTCATAAAGCTACAGGTCCTGATGACATATCCCCTCATGTGCTTAAAAAATGCGCAAACTCAATATCAGTGGCTCTAAGTATCATATTTAAAAAGTCACTGGAGTCACGGGAGATTCCAAGATGCTGGAAACAAGCAAATGTGATACCTGTCTTCAAAAAGGGAAGGAGGGATACGGCTCTGAACTATAGACCAGTTTTCTTGACCAGCCTAGTTTGCAAAATTATGGAGAAACTACTAAGGAAACATATCTCTCTTCACTTGGAATCCTTCAACTTTTTGTCAGTGAGGCAACATGGCTTCAGAGAAGGTAGATCAAGAGTAATAAACTTATTAGAATTTTAAGATGAGGTAAGGCGAATCTTACAGGAAAGAGAGGGCTGGGCAGATTGCATATTCCTAGACTTCCAGAAAGCATTTGACACTGTTCCACATGGGAGACTTATTAGGAAGCTGCCAGGAATGGCTAGAATAGGTGGAAATGTCTTGGAATGGATAAAAACTTACTTAGAAGGAAGGGAACAGAGGGTTAGAGTAAGACAATCAGTGTTTGAATGGAGAAGAGTTAGTAGTGGAGTTCCACAGGTTTCAGTTTTAGGACCACTTTTATTCCTTGTATATGTAAATGACCTACCAGAGTCTGTAAATTCATTCATGAATATGTTTGCAGATGATGCAAAGATTGTGAAGAAAGTAAAAAACGAGAACCATGGTAGAGAACTTCAGGAGGATCTAAATAGTCTGCATGAGTGGTCAGAAAACATATCTCTCTTCACTTGGAATCCTTCAACTTTTTGTCAGTGAGGCAACATGGCTTCAGAGAACTTAGATCAAGAGTAACAAGCTTATTAGAATTTTATGATGAGGTAAGCCGAATCTTACAGGAAAGAGAGGGCTGGGCAGGTTGCATATTCCTAGACTTCCAGAAAGCATTTGACACTGTTCCACATGGGAGACTTATTAGGAAGCTGCAAGCAATGGCTAGAATAGGTGGAAATGTCTTGGAATGGATAAAAACTTACTTAGAAGGAAGGAAATAGAGGGTTAGAGTAAGACACTCAGTGTCTGAATGGAGAAGAGTTAGTAGTGGAGTTCCACAGGGTTCAGTTTTAGGGCCACTTTTGTTCCTTGTATATGTAAATGACCTACCAGAGTCTGTATATTCATTCATGAATATGTTTGCAGATGATGCAAAGATTGTGAAGAAAGTAAAAAACGAGAACAATGGTAGAGAACTTCAGGAGGATCTAAATAGTCTGCATGAGTGGTCAGAAAACTGGCTAATGAAATTCAGTACTTCAGAATGTAAGGTAATGAGAATGGGTACAAGTGCAAGAAGGCTCAAGCTTGACTACTCGGTTGCTGGAGTACAACTTCAATAGTCAGAAAATGAGAGAGACTATTAGTAAACATACTGGCCGATTTGTCTCCAGAAATACATATAAATGGCATAGTAAGGGCAGCATATGGATACTTATCAAATGTAAGGGCAGCCTTCAGGCACATGGACAAGGAAATGCTCAGAAATATTTATGTAACCTATGTGAGTCCAAAACTCGAATATCCAGCCCCCTTTTGGAATCCACACTTGAAAAAGCACATAGCTAAGCTTGAAAAAGTTTAAAGACATGCCACGAAACTGGTGCCAGAAATACGCAATCTCAGTTATGATGAGAGGCTGAGGGAATTAGACTTACCATCACTCGAAGCTAGAAGATTGAGGGGGGATATGGTAACAGTCTTTAAATTCATTCATGGTTATGATAGAGTGGATAGGGATCGATATTTTGATATGGCTGGCTCTAGAACTAGAGGTGATAGTTTGAAGCTTCGTAAGAAAACTTCTTTGCAGGATGTAAGGAAATACTTTTTCAGTGTAAGAGTAGTTGATAATTGGAATTCGCTAAGCGTGGATGTAGTTAATGCTATCTCAATCCGTAGTTTTAAGGACAGGTATGATAAGTATCACTAAGTATAAAATGGAACCGATGAGGAGACGGGAAGATACGAGCTTTGGGCTCTTTCCCGCAAACACAATTAGGTAAGTACAATTAGGTAAGTACACATACACACACAATTTTCAGTCAGTATTTACAGCAGAAAATACCCCACCCTCTTAGATTGCAGAGATAGGAGCTCATGCATCTGTATTAGAGAACACCATCTTTTCACCCACAGAGGTATGGAAAGTGCTAATGGAGTTAGATGCCCATATAGCTACAAGTCCTGATGATATATCCCCTCACATACTTAAGAAATCAATATCAGCGGCACTATGTATCATATATGAAAAGTTGTTGGAATCAGGGGAGATCCCAAGAGGCTGGAAACAAACGAACATGGTACATATCTTCAAAAAGGGAAGGAGGGATGCAGCTCTAATCTATAGACCTATTTCCTTGACCAGCATAGTTTGCAAAGTTATGGAGAAACTACTAAGAAAGTGCATTTTTCTTCACTTGGAATCCTTCAACTTTTTGTCAGTGAGGCAACATGGCTTCAAAGAAGGTATATCAACGGTAACTAACTTAGAATTTTATGATGAGATAAGCCGAATCTTGCAGGAAAGAGAGGGATGGTCAGAATGGATATCCCTAGACTTCCAGAAAGCATTTGACACGGTCCCACACATGAGACTTATTAAGAAGCTGCAAGCAATGGCGAGAATAGGAGGAAATGTCTTGGAATGACTGACAACTTACTTAGAAGGAAGGGAACAGAGGGCTAGGGTAAGGCACTCAGTGTCTGAATGTAGAAGAGTTAGTAGTGGAGTTGCACAGGGTTAAATTTTAGGGCCACTTTTATTCTTTGCATATGTGAATGACCTACCAGAGTTTGTGAATTCATTAATGAATACGTTTTCAGATGATGCAAAGATTGTGAAGAAAGTAATAGACGAGAACAATGGTGGGGAACTTATGGAAGACCTATATAGTCTGTATGTATGGTCAGAAAAGTGGCTAATAAACTTCACTACTTCTGTATGTAAAGTAATGAAAATAGGTACAAGTGCAAAGAGGCTCAAACTTGACTACCAAATGGCACGAGCAGAACTTCAAGAGACAGAGAATGAGAGAGATCTAGAAGTAAACATACTGGCAGATTTGTCTCCAGGAATGTATATAAATGGCATAGTAAGGGCAGCATATGCTTTCTTAGCAAATGTAAGGGTAGGCTTCAGGCACATGGACAAGAAAATATTCAGAAATATTTATGTAATGTATGTGAGGTCAAAACTTGAATATGCAGCCCCTTTTTGGAATCCGCACTTGAAAATGCACGTAGTTAAGCTGGAAACAGTTTGAAGACATGCCACGAAAGTGGTGCCAGAAATACGAAATCACAGTAATGAGGAGAGGTTGAGGGATTTAGACTTGCCATAACTCGAAGCTAGAAGAATGAGGGGGGATATAGTGACGGTTTTTAAATTCCTTCATGGTTATGACAGAGTGGATAGGGATTGATATTTTGATATTGCTGGCACTAGAACTAGAGGTCATAGTTTGAAACTTCGTTAGAAAACCTCTTTGCAGGATGTAGGGAAGTACTTTTTTTGGTGTAAGAGTAGTTGATAATTGGAATTCGCTAAGCGAGGAGGTAGTTAATGCTAACTCAGTCCATAGTTTTAAGGACTAGTATGATAAGCATCACTAAGTACAAAATGGAACCAAACATTAGACTGGAATTTACGAGCTTGGGGCTCTTTCCCATAAGCACAATTAGGTAATTGTAATTAAGTAATTACACACATGTAAGGTAAATAGAATGGGTACAAGTGCAAGAGGGCCCAAGCTTGACTACCAAATGGCAGGAGCAAAACTTCATGAGACAGAGAATGAGAGAGATCTAGGAGTATTAATACTGGCAGATTTGTCTCCAGAAATGTTTATAAATGGCATAGTAAGGGCGGCATATGCTTTCTTAGCAAATGTAAGGGTAGCCTTCAGGCACATGAACAAAGATATGTTCAAAAATATTTAAGTAACCTATTTGAAAACAAAGCTTGAATATTCAGCCCACTTTTGGAATCCACACTTGAAAAAGCACGTAGTTAAGCTGGTAAGAGTTCAAAGACATGCCACGAAACTGGTGCAAGAAATACGATTCTTAATTATGATGAGAGGCTGAGGGAATTAGACTTACCATCACACAAAGCTAGAAGAATTAAGGGAATATAGTGACGGTTTTTAAATTCCTGCATTGTTATGACAGAGTGGATAGGGCTCGATATTTTGATATGGCTGGCACTAGAGGTCATAGTTTGAAACTTTGCAAAAAAACTTCTTTGCAGGATGTAAGAAAGTACCTTTTTATTGTAAGAGCAGCTGATAATTGGAATTCACTAAGCGAGGAGGTAGTTAATACTAACTCAATCCATAGTTTTAAGGACAAATATGACAAGTATTGCTAAGTACAAAATGGAACTGACCATTAGACGGGAATTTGCGAGCTTGGGGTTCTTATCCGTAAGCAAAATTAGATAATAACAATTAGTTATTTACACACACACACACACACACACACACACACACACACACACACACACACACACACACACACACACACACACACACACACACACTTTGTAAACATACACCAACTAGGTAAATATTCGAGGGAAGGAAAGCCGAGACCAACAAAAGTAACCTTTGAGAGAGGGGAAACATGTAGGGAAATATTGTTGAGGAAAAAAAGTCTAAAAGACCTTCAAGAATTCAAAGAAGTGTTCATTAGACAATACAGAACACAGGAAGAGATGGGAAAGATCAAAAACTTGTTGCAAGAGGCAAGAAGGTTAAATGATGAAAGAAATGAAGAAGAGAAGAAAAATTTTCATTACAGAGTTCTTCCAGACAAAGGGGAGATAAAGAAGATAATGACAGAAGATCAGGGGATGGGGCCTCATTAAGATTGTTATACACAAATGCTGATGGATTAGCTGGTAAGGCAGTAGAATTAAAAGATAGGATTCACAACAGTAAGGCAGATATAGTAGCAATTACAGAGACTAAGTTGAGTGAGGACATAAACAGTGTCACAGTTTTTCCTAAGGGCTTCAGAATACTAAGGGTTGAAAGATCTGAGAGAACTGGTGGAGGGATAGCACTGCTCATAAGTGAGAGGATTCAAGTCGAAGAAATAAACTTGGCTATAGAAAGTGAGTTCAAGGAATTTCTTGTTGCTCGCATAAATACTGGGTCAGAGAGCATTATAATAACTGTTGTATGCAACCCACCAAGGAACCAAAATAGGCTTGAAGTTTATGAGGAAAGTTATATAGGTACTATTGAAGTCATAAACTCAGTTGTTAACATGGCACGGGAAAAAAAAAGTAGGATTTTGATTATGGGAGACTTTAATCATAAAGAGATAGATTGGATAAATCTTGACCCACACAGTGGTGAGGACTCATTCGGGGTAAGATTCCTAGATTGCGTACAAGGGAATTTCCTACACCAACATGTAATGGAACCAACAAGGGCCAGGGGTGGGGATGAGCTATCACTACTTGATCTAGTGTTCACAGATAATGTGTTGGATATTGAAAAAATTGAGTATGAACCACCAATTGGAAAGAGTGACCACTGAGTGTTGTTGATGGAGTATATCATTGAAGATATTCTTCCTGAGAGTAGAGGCACTGAGGACATGAGGAGGAACTATCGGAAAGGAGATTACATCAAAATGAATGAGCTTTTTGCAGTTATTGACTGGAAAACCTTATTTTACAACAAATCTGTGCAAGAAATGTATGACATCTTTTGTGAGAAATATTGGAAGATAGTAGATTGCTGCATACCTGTCACCAAAGTAGGTGTAATTCATGCCAGAGAGAAATGGTTCGATAATGGGTGTAAAAGAGCTAAGGAGTGGAGAGACAAATGCTGGAAAAGGTATAGGAGGAGAAAAAACATAAGTGCCTGGCAAACCTACAAAAGAGCAAGAAATGACTACCTAAGTAAAAGGAGAGAGGCAGAGAGAGACTATGAGAGGAACATCACCAGGAAGGCTAAAGAAAATCCCAAGCTTTTCCACAGCTTTATCAGAGGAAAACTGAAGGTAAAAGAACAGGTTTTAAGGCTAAAGAGAGCGGATGGAAGCATCACTGAAACGGATGAAGAGATCTGCAAAGAATTGAACAAGGAGTTTCAGTCAGTATTTACAGTAGAAAATACCCCACCCCCTCAGATTGCAGTGATAGAAGCTCAATGGCCGGTATTAGAGAACATCAACCTTACAGCCACAGAGGTATGCAAAGCGCTGATGGATTTAGATGTTCATAAAGCTACAGGTCCTATTGACATATCCCCTCATGTGCTTAAAAAATGCGCAAACACAATATCAGTGGCACTAAGTATCATATTTAAGGAGTCACTGGAGTCGGGGGAGATTCCAAGATGCTGGAAACAAGCAAATGTGATAGCTATCTTCAAAAGGGGAAGGAGGGATACGGCTCTGAACAATAGACCAGTTTCCTTGACCAGCATAGTTTGCAAAGTTATGGAGAAACTACTAAGGAAACATATCTCTCTTCACTTGGAATCCTTCAACTTTTTGTCAGTGAGGCAACATGGCTCCAGAGAAGGTAAATCAACAGTAACAAACTTTTTAGAATTTTATGATGAGGTAAGCCAAATCTTACAGGAAAGAGAGGGCTGGGCAGATTGCATATTCCTAGACTTCCAGAAAGCGTTTGATACTGTTCCACATGGGAGACTTATTAGGAAGCTGCAATCAATGGTTAGAATAGGTGGAAATGTTTTGGAATGGATAAAAACTTTCTTAGAAGGAAGGGAACAGAGGGTTAGAGTAAGACACTCAGTGTCTGAATGGAAAAGAGTTAGTAGTGGAGTTCCACAGGGTTCAGTTTTAGGGCCACTTTTGTTCCTTGTATATGTAAATGACCTACCAGAGTCTGTAAATTCATTCATGAATATGTTTGCAGATGATGCAAAGATTGTGAAGAAAGTAAAAAACGAGAACAATGGTAGAGAACTTCAGGAGGATATAAATAATCTGCATGAGTGGTCAGAAAAGTGGCTAATGAAATTCAATTCTTCAAAATGTAAGGTAATGAGAATGGGTACAAGTGCAAGAAGGCCCAAGCTTGACTACTCGGTGGCTGGAGTACAACTTCAAGAGACAGAAAATGAGAGAGATCTAGGAGTAAACATACTGGCAGATTTGTCTCCAGAAATACATATAAATGGCATAGTAAGGGCAGCATATGCATTCTTATCAAATGTAAGGGTAGCCTTCAGGCACATGGACAAGGAAATGTTCAGAAATATTTATGTAACCTATGTGAGGCCAAAACTCGAATATGCAGCCCCCTTTTGGAATCCGCACTTGAAAAAGCACATAGCTAAGCTTGAAAAAGTTCAAAGACATGCCACGAAACTGGTGCCAGAAATACGCAATCTCAGTTATGATGAGAGGCTGAGGGAATTAGACTTACCATCACTGGAAGCTAGAAGAGTGAGGGGGGATATGGTGATAGTCTTTAAATTCCTTCATGGTTATGATAGAGTGGATAGGGATCGATATTTTGATATGGCTGGCTCTAGAACTAGTGGTCATAGTTTGAAGCTTGGTAAGAAAACTTCTTTGCAGGATGTAAGGAAATATTTTTTCAGTGTAAGAGTAGTTGATAATTGGAATTGGCTAAGCGAGGAGGTAGTTAATGCTATCTCAATCCATAGTTTTAAGGACAGGTATGATAAGTATCACTAAGTATAAAATGGAACCGATGAGGAGACGGGAAGATACGAGCTTTGGGCTCTTTCCCGTAAGCACAATTAGGTAATCACACACACACACACACACACACACACACACACACACACACACACACACACACACACACACACACATACACACACACACACATGTATCTCTCAAATTTATCCTTGTGTTTTTGAGTGAACCTGGTCTAATGTATAAATTTATACCAAATTTGCCTGGATAGAGATGATGCAGAGTAACTTGAGTAAGAAAATATAATTGAAGGGAAAAAGAAGTTTTCTTGACCTGTCTTGAAGGAAATTTGGAAGAGTTGCAAGAGGCAGAGCCATCACATTACCTAATTTTTTGTGTGAATTGGGGAGAGCTCTTATAGCTTTATTACCTGACCCTGTTGTTCCATATTTTCAAAAATCAATATCCTTCCCATATAGATTAACTGATAGTAAATTTGTTATATGAAATAAATAAATAAATAGATAAAGAAATAAAAAAATACACCTGTCAACAGTGCTGTGTTAAGTTGTCAATTAGCACAGTTGTCTTACTATATATTGTTTTTTGGCTCTGTTCTCTTTCATTATTTTTTTTGTTTAAATTGAGTTAGATTTAAAGTCTGATCCTTTGATATATCTTGGTTAAAAATTGATTAATAGGTTTTTCTTCTGATATGGCCGGTTTAGCTGTTGAAGAGAAAATATAGCAGAAACGGGTGTAAATGCATCAAGTTGGTGTCTCCTCGGCTGCATATTCGAGTTTTCCTTCATGTGGGCTATTGTTCTGTTATTTTTTTTTCTTCTTTAATTACAATAGTCAAATTTTAAGTTAGGATGTGTGTTACCAGCAAAGAGATGAAGTAAGTAACTACATTATTACTCATATGAAGATATAGAAATTCTGTGTGGAGCTTTTTTTAGAAACAGTTCTCTCTCTTTTTCTCTCTCTCTCTATAGTTTGTGAAAGGCAAAACATGCAAATGAAACCATCTCTGTCCCTCACCCCCCACCCAATGGTCAGGGGAGGGGTGGTAGAGACATTCTGGGGGTTGTAGGAGAAGGAGTGGGTCTTAGAAGCCTGAAGCAAAAAGTCAAGGAGCTTGAGACCCTTGTAATAATCCTGGATGATAAAATTCGGCATATGGATAGAGAAATGAAAGAGAATGAAATTCATAGAGAGGTAATAAGATTTTTGTAGAGAGGATATAAGGCACAAGAGCAAGAGAGAAAAGAACTACAAAAACGATATAAGAAGCTGGAAGGGGGAGCAGAACACAGGTAGAGATGAAATGGATAAAAAATTTGTTGCAAGAGGCTAGAAGGTTAAAGGAGTGAAGATATGAAGAAAAGAAGAAAAAATTTTGTTTCAGAGTTCTCCAGACAAAGGGGGGATAAATAAGATATTGATAGAAGATCATGGGATGGGGCCTCATTAAGAATGTTGTACACAAATGCTGATGGAATGGCTGGAAAGGCAGTAGAATTAAAAGATAGAATTCACAACAGTAAGGCAAATATAGTAGCGGTAACAGAGACTAAGAAAAGTGAGGACATAAACAGTGTCACGGTTTTTCCTAAGAGCTTCAGAATATGAAGGATTGAAAGATATGAGAGGACTGGTGGAGGGATAGTACTGCTCATAAGCGAAAGATATCAGGTTGAAGAAATAAACATTGCTATAGAAAGTGTGTTCAAGGAATTTCTTGTTGGTCGAATAAATACTGGGTCAGAGAGCATTGTAATAACTGTTGTATATAACCCACCAAAGAACCAACATAGGTTAGAAGTTTATGAGGAATGTCATATAGGTACTATTGAAGTCATAAACTCAGTTGTTAACATTAATAAGAGAGAGATAGATTGGATAAATCTTGACCCACACATTAGGGAAGACTCATTCTGGGCAAGATTCCTAGCTTGCGAACAAAGGAATTTCCTACACCAGGTGGGATGAACCATCGCTTCTTGATCTAGTGATCACAGCTAATGTGTTGGATATTGAAAAAAATGAGTATGAACCACCAGGTGGAAAGAGTGACCACTGTGTGTTGTTGATGGACTATATCATAGAAGATGTTCTGCCTGAGAGTAGAGGCAGTGAGGACACGAGGAGGAACTATCCGAAAAGAGGTTACATCAAAGTTAATGAGGTTTTTGCAGTTATTGACTGGAGGACCTTATTTAAGAAGAAATCTGCACAAGAAGTGTGCTACATAATTTGTGAGGAATATGGGAAGATAGTAGAATATTGCATACCTTCCGCCAAAATACGAGTTAGTCATGCCAGAGGGAAATGGTTCAATAATGAGTGTAAGAGAGCCAAGGAGAGGAGAGACAAATGCTGGAAAAGGCAAAGGAGGAGATAAAGTATAAATGCCTGGCAGACTTATAAACGAGCAAGAAATGATTACCTCTATGAAAGGGATATCACCAAGAAGGCTAAAGAGAAATTCAAGCTTTTCCACAGCTTTATCAGAAAAAAATGAAGGTCAGAGAACAGGTTTTAAAGCTAATGAGAGCAGATGGAATCATCACTGAGACGGATGAAGAGATCTTCGAATTTCAGTCAGTATTTACGGCAGAAAATACAGCACCCCCTCAGATTGCAGAGATAGGAGCTCATTGGCCGTTATTAGAGAGCATCATCTTTTCACCCACAGAGGGATCCAAAGCGCTGATAGAGTTAGATGCTTATAAAGCTACAGGTTCTGATTCTATATCCCCTTATGTTCTTAAGAAATGAGCTAAATCACTAACAGCGGCACTAAGTATCATATTTGAAAAGTTGCTGGAAACAGGGAAGATTCCAAGATTCTGGAAACAAGCGAACGTGGCGCCTATCTTCAAAAAGGGAAGGAGAGATGCAGCTCTAAACAAAAGACCTGTTCCCTTGACCAGCATAGTTTGCAAATTTATGGAGAAACTACTAAGAAAACATATCTCTCTTCACTTGGATTTCTTCAACTTTTGTCAGTGAGACAACTTGGTTTCAGAGAAGGTAGATCAACAGTAACAAACTTATTAGAATTTTATGATGAGGCAAGACGAATCTTACAGGAAAGAGAGGGCTGGTCAGATTGAATATTCCTAGACTTCCTGAAAGAATCTGACATGGAGACTTATTAAGAAGCTGCAAGCAATGGCTAGAATAGGTGAAAATGTCATGGAATGGATAAAAACTCACTTAGAAGGAAGTGAACAGAGGGTTAGAGTAAGACACTCAGTGTCTAAATGAAGGAGTGTTAGTAGTGGGGTTCCAAATGGTTCAATTTTAGGGCCACTTTTGTTCCTTGTATATGTAAATGATCTATCAGAGTCTGTACATTCATTCATGAATATGTTTGCAGACGATTCAAAACCTTTGAAGAAAAGAACAGATGAGGACAATGGTAGAGAACTTCAGGAAGATCTAAATAGTCTCCATTAATGGGCAAAAAAGTGGAAAATAATTTTCAATATGTCAAAATGTAAGGTAATGAGAATGGGGACAAGTATGAGAAGGCCCAAACTAAGATACTCAATAGCAGGTGCAGGACCTCAAGAGACAGAAAATTAGAAAGATCTAGGGGTAAACATATTGGCAGATTTGTCTCCAGAAATGCATATTAATGGCATAGTATGGTTTGCATGTACTTTCCTAGCAAAGGTAAATGTAGCCTTCAGACACATGGACATGGAAATGTTCAGAAATATTTATGTACTTATGTGTGGCCAAAGCTTGAATATGCAGCCCCCTTTCAGAATCAACACTTGAAGAAGCATATAGATAAGTTGAAAAAAGTTCAAGGACATGCCATGAAACTGATGCCAGAAATACACAATCTCAGTTTTGATGAGAGGCTGAGGGAATTAGACTTACCATCACTCGAAGCTAGAAGATTGAGGGGGGATATAGTGAAGGTTTTTAAATTCCTTCATAGTTATGACAGAGTGGATAGGGACCGATATTTTAATATGTCTGGCACTAGAACTAGAGATCATTATTATTATTATTTATTAGCAAGAAAACTTCTTTGCAAGATGTAAGGAAGTACTTTTTTAGTATATGAGTAGTTGATAATTGGAAGTCGCTAAGCGGGGAGTAGATAATGCTAACTCAATCCATAGTTTTAAGGATAAGTATGATAAGTATCACAAAGTACAAAATGGAACCGACCAGGAGACGGGAAGTTACGAGTTTTAGGCTCTTTTCCATAAGAACAATTAGGTAATTACAATTAGGTAGTTACACACACACAAGGTAATTGGAATGGGTACAAGTATAAGAATGCCCAAGCTTGAATACAAAATGGCAAGTGCAGAACTTCAAGAAACAGAGAATGAGAGAGATCTAGGAGTAAACATACTAGCAGATTTGTCCCCAGAAATACACATGAATGGCATAGTAGGGGCAGCATATGCATTCTTAGCAAATGTAAGGGTAGCCTTCAGGCAAATGGACAAGGAAATGTTCTGAAATATTTTTGTAACCTATGTGAGGCCAAAGCTTGATAATGTAACGCCCTTTTGGAATCCACACTTGAAAAAAACATATAAATGAGCGGAAAAGAGTTTAAAGAAAATGCTATGAAACTGGTGCCAGAAATACTCAGTCTTAGGTATGAGGAAAGGCTGAAGGAATTCTATTTACCATCACTCGAAGCTAGAAGAAAGAAGGGGTATATTGTGACTTTTTTAAATTTCTTCATGTATTTTACAGAGTGGATAGGGATCGATGTTTTGATAAGGTTGGCTGTAGATCTAGAGGTTATAGTTTGAAGCTTCGTAAGAAAACTTCTTAGCAAGATATAAGGAAGTACATTTTTACTGTATGAGTAGTTGATGATTGGAAGTCGCTAAGCGACGTGGTAGTTAATGCTAACTCAATTCATAGTTTTAAGGACAAATATGATAAGTATCACTGAGTAGAAAAATGGATACGACTAGAAGACGGGGAGTTACTAGCATAGTGCTCTTTCTCGTATGCAGAAATAGGTGAATTTAAAAGCTAGAATATTTTCAATGCAGCCATTTAAAAATATTCTACTAACAAAACTAAAAGAGACAACATATATTACAAATAATAATAATAATAATAATAAAAATAATAATAATAATAATAATAATAATAATAATAATAATAATAATAATAATAATAATAATAATAATAATGAAAATAATAATAATGTTAATAATAATAATAATAATATTAATAATAATATTAATAAAAATAATAATAATAATAAAAATAATAATAATAATAATAATAATAATAATAATAATAATAATAATAATAATAATAATAATAATAATAATAATAATAACAAATAATAATAATAATGATGATGATGATGATGATAACAATCTGCTATATAAAATAAAAATACTTATACTCATATATATATATATATATATATATATATATATATATATATATATATATATATATATATATATATATATATATATATATATATATATATATATATATATATATATATATATACATATATACATATATATATATATATATATATATATATATATATATATATATATATATATATATATATATATATATATATATATATATATATATATATATATATACATATATATATATATATATATATATATATATATATATATATATATATATATATATATATATATGTATATATATATATATATATATATATATATATATATATATATATATATATATATATATATATATATATATATATATATATATATATATATATATACACATATATATATATATATATATATATATATATATATATATATATATATATATATATATATATATATATATATATATATATATATATATATATATATACATATATATATATATCTATATATATACATATATATATATATATATATATATATATATATATATATATATATATATATATATATATATATATATATATATATATATATATATATATATATATATATATATATATATATATATATATATATATATATATATATATATATATATATATATATATATATATATATATATATATATATATATATATATATATATATATATATATATATATATATATATATATATATATATATATATATATATATATATATATATATATATATATATATATATATATATATGATTATTCATATCCATATTGCCATATGTCATCCTCTGTCACAGAACACACGCTTATGTCATCCCTTATCACATCCATAGGCTATTTCGTTGACATACCTCTTCCCCTCAATCCTGGAAGTTCCATCCTAAACGTCTTTTTACCAACATACCCTTCATCCCTCTTCAGTACATGCTCAGATCATCTCAGGCTCGCCTCTCTTTCCATGTTCACAAACTTCCCTACCTGTGCTGTCCCTTAGATATACTCATTCTTAATCCTGTCTCTCTTTGTCACACTCAAAGAATATCGCAGCATTCTCAGCTCTGTCACTTACAACTTTGAAGTGAAATATTTGAAAGATTTGAATCCCTACTCCACATCCCCTCTTGACCCGTTGGCTGACTTCTGCGCATGCGCACTGGTGTTGTGACGTCACTGAGCTTCCACTGCGGCTCTGCTTAACAACAATGGATCCAACTGTTATTACCAAACTATTGGAATCTCAAGAAAATGCATATAAGAATGCTATGGAGGTAATGGTGAAACAGCTTAGTGACAGGATAAAATCACTCGAATCCACAGTTTCCAACCTTACGACAAGCCTGGAGTTCAGCCAGAGAGAAATTGATGACCTCAAATCGACTATTAAAATTCATGAGAATGAAAAGAGTAATGACAAAGAAACAATCGATAATCTATCTCAATAAATAAATTCTGCAAATCAACAAATAACCACCTTAGAAGAATGCTTAAATTACCATGAAGACTATTCCAGAAGAAACAACATCCGATTAAGCGGTGTAGAGGAGAGACGCGATGGGGAGACCTGGGAGCAAACAACAACGATGGTATCAGCCCTGATAGCTGATAAATTACAGCTAGAAGGCATGACGTTGGAGAGGGCTCATAGGGTAGGACCACTTCGTGATGACAAACCTCGCCCCATAGTGGCTCGTTTCTCCCGCTACTGTGACAGAGAGACGGTCATGCGAAATGCCAGAAAGATGCAAGGCACCAAGATCTACGTTAATGATGACCTGTGTGCTGCATCACAGGCAATAAAATCTGCACAGATGCCACAACTAAAAAAGGCTAGATCAGAAGGGAAAATAGACTACTTTAAACATACTAAGCTCATCATGAAGGAACGATTCAACACCGAGAGTGTGGCTGGTGCCGTGGGTGGCGTGGTTGAGGAGAGGACCAGGATCGGTGGTGCGGGGGTGAGGGGCGCGGGAGTGGGGGGCGGGAAAGTAATATATCATCACCCGCACCCCCTCCTGCCGTGTCTCCTGCCACAGAAGCTATAAAACGCTCACACCCTAAACCAATAAATGGCGAAGAACCCAGTAAGATTTGGAAGAAGTAAATATTAGTATGTAAGTCAGTAATGTAAATGTAGTGTAATTTATTTCTTCACCATGGCTGTAAATAGATACCGTCCATACTATTCCATTAGTGACGATGAACTTATAAGGCTAACAAACAACGACAAAGTATTTCCCAATTATTTATGTATCAATGAGCTTGATAAGATGATATTTAACCCTCTTGATCTTGAAAATGAAATAGATTTGTTTTTGAATAATATGAGAAATGCAACCAACACTTTTTCAATTTATATATACTTAAATGAATTGTATTCAAATTTGAATAAATCTAATGTATTTTCGGTTTTGTGCATGAACATTAGAAGTCTTGCAAATAATCTTCAAATATTTGTTGATCAATGTTTAACAGAAAATAATATATGTGATGTATTGGGCTTTTCGGAGACTAGGCTGGATATTGATATTGAATCATTGTATAATATAACAGGGTACAATATATTCACTAAGAACAGAGACAGGAAAGGTGGAGGTGTATGTATGTATTTAGCAAATAAGTATAGCTCGAGTGTTATAAAGGAGTGCAGTATTATGGAACGATTCATTGAATGTGTTAGTGTACAGGTACATAACGGTAAGGAAAATTGCTTCTTTGCATCTGTATATAAACCACCAAAGGGGAACATGCCTGAATTCCTTGGAGCTTTACTGAAAGTATTTGATTTTGCAGCAAGAAAAAGTACAAAACTATTTATTTATTCGGTGATTGGAACTTAGATTTTTTTAAAATAAATGATCAAAGAGTAACTGATTTTATAAACTTAATGTATTCACGTGGCTGCTTTCCAATAACTACTAAACCTACGATAGTAACTGAAAATAGTGCATCTCTAATCGATCATATCTGGATCACAGATCTTGAAGACAACATAAGTAATTACATAGTGTACACCGACATAACAGATCATTTCGCAGTATACTCCCAGTTTAAAAAAGAAGAACATAAATTTGATGCATACGTAGAAAAAAGACATTACTCTGATGATAACATAGCTAAATTTACTAGAGATATATCACATGAAAAATGGCAACATATCATAGACCTAACTAACGCAAATGAAGCTTTTAATAAATTTCACTGAACATTTAGAGATAAATTTTTAGACTGCTTTCCTCTAAGAAAATCGACTGTAAATAACAAAAACAACAGATGCCCACACATAACTGCAGGATTAAAAAATAGTATCAAAGAAAAACACCGATTAGAAAGGCTTGCATCAAAATGGCCTTTGTCTTTTGGAACCAGATATAAAGCTTACAGGAACAAATTAGTAACACTACTTCGAGCTGCAAAAAAATAGATATTTTCAGGATAAGCTTAAGAAGGAACAAGGAAACAGCAAGTCCACCTGGAATTCAATAAACAGCCTAATGGGACGAAAACAAACTAATCATTCAAAGGAAATCAAATAAAAAAATGATAATGACCACACTGCTAATATCTTTAATAATCATTTCTTAACTATAGCACAACCAACACAGGAACAACAAAATGTGCAAAAAAACACACACCGACAGTTTCTTAATAATCCACCAGCCTTTTCGTTTTACTTGTATCCGGTAACAAGGGAGGAAAACGCTAAATATATAAAAATCTTAAAACCAAATACAGCGTCAGGATATGATGAAATTTCATCAAAACTACTCCAGGTCACTGCCCATTACATTGGTTCCCCACTTACCCACATAATCAATCTATGTTTTCAGCAAGGATGTTTTCCAGACAAACTAAAAAGTGCTAAAGTAATACCTATATTTAAGTCAGGCACTGTAGATGACGAAAATAACTATAGACCTATATCAATCTTACCATCCTTAAGTAAAGTGTTTGAAAAAGCGATTGTTCACAGATTTAAAGAATTCCTTGAAAAGTTCAACCTATTATCTGAAACTCAATACGGTTTCCATAATAATAAGACCACTGATAAAGCAATAATGAACTTTACAAGTGATGTTTATCAAAATTGGAAAAATAAAAACTTTGTTGCAGGGGTTTTCCTAGACTTGTCCAAAGCATTTGACTCATTAGACCATGATATGCTAATAGAAAAACTAACTTGTGTGGGTATTAGGGGAACACTATTACAGTTATTTAAGAGCTACTTAAAAAATAGAAAAAAAGCCGTATATTGTAATGGGAAGCATCTTTGTTGCAAACTATTGAGAGGAGAG
This sequence comes from Halocaridina rubra, assembly GCA_037179515.1. Taxonomy (NCBI): domain Eukaryota; kingdom Metazoa; phylum Arthropoda; class Malacostraca; order Decapoda; family Atyidae; genus Halocaridina; species Halocaridina rubra. Next base: position 27,227 of record JAXCGZ010015399.1, on the reverse strand, counting down.
TACCACAGGGATCAATACTGGGCCCATTGTTATTTTTAGTTTATATAAATGATATTTCCAATGCCAGTAATAATTTCAAATATATTCTTTATGCAAATGACACCAACCTTCTCTTGCATGATAATAACCTTGACCACCTGCATTCTGTTTTAAATAGTGAACTAGAAAAAATTAACAACTGGGTACCTGTTAATAAATTAAAGCTAAATGTTTCCAAAACTGACTATATCTTATTCCAAAATAGATCTGTAGTACACAATATTGGTCAAGTTAATATGAATGGGTATAAAGTTAAAAGAGTTGCTTTTAAGAAAGTTTTGGGAGTAATTATTGATGAATATTTAAGTTGGAAATATCATATTCAATCTGTCTGTTCAAAACTGTCCAAGACGTGTGGAATTTTGTATAAAATTCGCCATAACCTAACAAATGAGGCCTTAAAAAGCATATACTATTCCCTGTGTTATCCTCATATTATATACTGTTTGTCCATCTGGGGTTGTACTTGGCCGTCAATTGTAAGGGATGTATTTGTAACTCAGGAAAGACTGATCAGAACTATTACATATAGTGGAAAATATGAATCAACTTCCTCTTTATTCAAGGAGCTAAACTTGCTTAAATTTAATTACTTGATACAATATTTCTGTCTTATTATTATACATAGTGATGTTAACGATAACAGGAAATTATTTAGATATATTCAACACAACCATGGAACCAGGGGTAACAATATAAATTTGATATGTCCATAGTCGAGAACAACCTTGTACAAATTTTCTATTCACTGTTTTGGCCCAAAGTGTTGGAATGCATTACCAGAAGATTTAAAAACAATAACTGTCACAATTTTATTTAAAAATAAACTCAAACAGCATTTATTTACTAGGCAAAATCAAGCAGCTGTTTATTAATAATTAATACAGTATTGGTGCATCATTTTGTCCAGGTTAAGGTCAGGCTACTATTTTGTTTTATTACAAGATAAGTATAAGTTTGCTATATTGGAGCTTTTGTTAACTATTGCCGTCATACTTTAAATTATGTGAAATGTATATTAAACTGCCTGCCAAGGAGCTCTTGCTCAGCAGGCTAGTGCCTCTGAACATAATGTACATATTTATTCCTGTATGTATATTTGGCAATAAAATCTATGACTATGACTATGACTAACTTAGCATCCTGTCTTTTTGACAGTGAGGCTGTCTGTAAACCATACAACAAAGCTGGTTTTTCCATAACTCCCGTCACTCTTTCCTAAATCATGCCATCTTACTTGCACTCTCTTCTACACTTCTTTACCACACTCCATTACTTCAAGGAGTTGACTTCAAATACTAAACTAATCCACATATAACACCTGCCTTGCGCCCTTACCATTCCACTGCCCTCCTTCTTATTCACACACAGAGGTGCATTGTCTTGCTCCTTCTGACTTTCAATCCTCTTCTCTCTAGTGCTTACCTTCACCTCCCCCGGCTCTTCAAATATGTTCTCAATTCTCGCTACATATCATAATGTCATCTGCAAACATCATAGTCCACGACGGCTGCTCTCTGATCTTGTCTGTCAACAAAGCGAACAAGAAAGTCCTCAGTCTCGATCTTTGAGGCAATCCCTTGATCCCACCCGTCAATCCCGCTGCACACTTCACTGCTGTCACAATGTCCACACACACACACACACACACACATATGTGCACTGTTTTGCTCATGCTGACATTCAATTCCCTTCTCTCTGACGATAAGAATAGATGGTAGTGCAAAAAGGCCCAACCTTGGGTATTCAATAACAAGTGCAGGATTTCAAGAGACAGAGAATGAGACAGCTCTAGGAGTATACATATTGGCAGATTTGATTTTGGAAATGCATTTAATGGCATGGTAAGTGGAGCATATGCTTTCTTAGCAAATGTAAGGGTAGCTTTCAGACACATGGACAAAGAATGTTCAGAAAGATTTATATAACTTATGTGAGGCCAAAGCTTGAATATGGAGCACCCTTTTGGAATCCGCACTTGCAAAGGCATATAAATAAGCTGAAAAATGTACTAAGGCATGCTACGAAATTGGTGCCAGAAATACGCAATCTTAGTTATGAGGAGAGGCTGAGGGAATTAGACTTATCATCACTCGATGCTAGAAGAATGAGGGAAGAGATGTGGTGACGGTTTATAAATTCCTTCATGGTTTTGACTGAGTGGACAGGAATCGATATTTTGAGATGGATGGTTCTAAAACTAGAGGTTATAGTCGGAAACTTCGTAAATAAACGTGTTTGCGGGATGTAAGGAAGTACCTTATAAATGTAAGAAAAGTTGGTGATTGAAATTCACTAAGCGAGGAGATAGTTGATGGTAGCTCAATTCATAATTTTGACGACAAATATGACTAGTATCATTGAGAATAAAAATGAAATTGGCCAGGATACGGGGAGTTACGAGCACAGGGCTCTTTAGCGTAATCAAAATTATATAATTACACACACACACACACACACACACACACACACACACACACACACACACACACACACACACACACACACACATATATATATATATATATATATATATATATATATATATATATATACACACACACACACACACACACATGCACACACACACACACACACACACACACACACACACACACAGGATTTTGATTATGGGAGACTTTAATCATAAAGAGATAGATTGGATAAATCTTGACCCACACAGTGGTGAGGACTCATTTGGGGCAAGATTTCTAGATTGCGTACAAGGGAATTTCCTACACCAACATGTAATGGAACCAACAAGAGCCAGGGGTGGGGATGAGCCATCACTACTTGATCTAGTGTTCACAGATAATGTGTTGGATATTGAAAATATTGAGTATGAACCACCAATTGGAAAGAGTGACCACTGTGTGTTGTTGATGGAGTATATCATTGAAGACATTCTTCCTGAGAGTAGAGGCACTGAGGACATGAGGAGGAACTATCCGAAAGGAGATTAGATCAAAATGAATGAGCTTTTTGCAGTTATTGACTGGAGAACCTTATTTTACAACAAATCTGTACAAGAAATGTATGACATCTTTTGTGAGAAATATGGGAAGATAGTAGATTGCTGCATACCTGTCACCAAAGTAGGTGTAATTCATGCCAGAGAGAAATGGTTCGAAAATGGGTGTAAAAGAGCTAAGGAGTGGAGAGACAAATGCTGGAAAAGGTATAGGAGGAGAAAAAACATAAATGCCTGGCAAACCTACAAAAGAGCAAGAAATGACTACCTAAGTAAAAGGAGAGAGGCAGAGAGAGATTATGAGAGGGACATCACCAGGAAGGCTAAAGAAAATCCCAAGCTTTTCCACAGCTTTATCAGAGGAAAACTGAAGGTAAAAGAACAGGTTTTAAGGCTAAAGAGAGCGGATGGAAGCATCACTGAGACGGACGAAGAGATCTGCAAAGAATTGAACAAGGAGTTTCAGTCAGTATTTACAGTAGAAAATACCCCACCCCCTCAGATTGCAGTGATAGAAGCTCAAGGGCCGGTATTAGAGAACATCAACCTTACAGCCACAGAGGTATGCAAAGCGCTGATGGATTTAGATGTTCATAAAGCTACAGGTCCTGATGACATATTCCCTCATGTGCTTAAAAAATGCGCAAACACAATATCAGTGGCACTAAATATCATATTTAAGGAGTCACTGGAGTCGGGGGAGATTCCAAGATGCTGGAAACAAGCAAATGTGATACCTATCTTCAAAAAGGGAAGGAGGGATACGGCTCTGAACTATAGACCAGTTTCCTTGACCAGCATAGTTTGCAAACTTATGGAGAAACTACTAAGGAAACATATCTCTCTTCACTTGGAATCCTTCAACTTTTTGTCAGTGAGGCAACATGGCTTCAGAGAAGGAAGATCAACAGTAACAAACTTATTAGAATTTTATGATGAGGTAAGCCAAATCTTACAGGAAAGAGAGGGCTGGGCAGATTGCATATTCCTAGACTTCCAGAAAGCGTTTGACACTGTTCCACATGGGAGATTTATTAGGAAGCTGCAATCAATGGTTAGAATAGGTGGAAATGTCTTGGAATGGATAAAAACTTACTTAGAAGGAAGGGAACAGAGGGTTAGAGTAAGACACTCAGTGTCTGAATGGAGAAGAGTTAGTAGTGGAGTTCCACAGGGTTCAGTTTTAGGGCCACTTGTGTTCCTTGTATATGTAAATGACCTACCAGAGTCTGTAAATTCATTCATGAATATGTTTGCAGATGATGCAAAGATTGTGAAGAAAGTAAAAAACGAGAACAATGGTAGAGAACTTCAGGAGGATCTAAATAATCTGCATGAGTGGTCAGAAAAGTGGCTAATGAAATTCAATACCTCAAAATGTAAGGTAATGAGAATGGGTACAAGTGCAAGAAGGCCCAAGCTTGACTACTCGGTGGCTGGAGTACAACTTCAAGAGACAGAAAATGAGAGAGATCTAGGAGTAAACATACTGGCAGATTTGTCTCCAGAAATACATATAAATGGCGTAGTAAGGGCAGCATATGCATTCTTATCAAATGTAAGGGTAGCCTTCAGGCACATGGACAAGGAAATGTTCAGAAATATTTATGTAACCTATGTGAGGCCAAAACTCGAATATGCAGCCCCCTTTTGGAATCCGCACTTGAAAAAGCACATAGCTAAGCTTGAAAAAGTTCAAAGACATGCCACGAAACTG
>JAXCGZ010015399.1:2500-10000 GCA_037179515.1 Halocaridina rubra | reverse complement strand
ATATATATATATATATATATATATATGTATATATATTTTACAGCACGGACTCCCTTTTCTACCAAGGGCTAGGACGATTGCCTTCTTGCGTAGGACTTGTTTTGGCAGATGTAATCCTTACCCAGAGTGCATGCCCTTGCTACCCTCAGACCGTGACGGGGCGCGAACCCTCGACCTGCCGCCTCAGAATCGCGGACGCTACCGCTTGAGTCACGGTGACTATATATATATATATATATATATATATATATATATATATATATATATATATATATATATATATATATATATATATATATATATATATATATATATATCCCTTTTTTGTTCTGACGTTATGTATTTTATACTCGTATTTCACGTATATTTAAGCCTTTCAATATAAATAATGCGTGGTCACATATCACAATCTACTTTTATTATACATGCAAGAGATGACACAAAGATTTTTTATCTTCAAACACCCTATCCACATTTACTGGCGCAATCAATATGCCCGCCAAGTTGACAGATAGACATGGGAGACGACATTATCCTCTTCTTATCCAAAGTTGCTTTGAGGAATAACGGCTATAGGGGCCACCTCCGGCAGTTACACATCGCTTATTTCTTGTAGAAGACAATTTATAAAGGCTTAAACTATCATATCCGAGGTTAATTATTGAAAATATTTTGCTTCCTCAATGACGTCAATATTGCAATATTCCAGCCACACTTAAATTTATGAGTAGGTTTACTTTGACTCTAATTGTTCCATGTTCCTGCTTTTAATTGCAGCTATTCAAAGGTAATTAATGTATCATATTATTCTTTTGAGACTGAACAAAAAATGATACATGGATGTTGAGACTTTTTTTTTCAGCTCCGCGGCTCATTTTAAGTATTAGTCTAATAACAGCTCTATTGTTAACTACACAGAGAAAGCTTGGCAGTAGAGGCTATTATAGGATACCAAATGACATTCGCAGAATCTATATATTATCTGCAAGAACCACAAATTTATGCTACAAATGTTACAATTTGATTGGCAGCCTATTTCCCCTAAGAGAAAAAGTTTGTACAAGTGATGTTAGTTTGCGAGACGTGTAAACGTCTTAAACTCTGGGAAGGTCAACATGCCCTGGAATCGCCACATGGTTTTAGGCTTAGGAAGAACATAAAGAGGGCCGGATATAAAAACTAATGAGGTCAAGGTTAAGATCTCTCTCTCTCTCTCTCTCTCTCTCTCTCTCTCTCTCTCTCTCTCTCTCTCTCTCTCTCTCTCTCTCTCTCTCTCTCTCTCTCTCTCTCTCTCTCTCTCTCTCTCTCTCTCTCTCTCTCTCTGTGTTATATAGAAAGGAAAAGGGAGGGACTTGAACACTATGATGCTCAAGAATTTCGTACCCAAATACAGGAGAGAGAGAGAGAGAGAGAGAGAGAGAGAGAGAGAGAGAGAGAGAGAGAGAGAGAGAGAGAGAGGGAGAGAGAGAGAGAGAGAGAGAGAGAGAGAGAGAGAGAGAGAGAGAGAGAGAGAGAGAGAGAGAGGAGAGAGAGAGAGAGAGATATTCCCTTGGAAACACAATGTATATATTCATATTTTCTTAGTAGTTATTATAATAAGAAAAATTACAAAATCATATAGAGAAGCGAGTTGAAGGGCTGAATTGTGAAATAACACCTGGGTAGAAAGGTTGTCATAAACAATAATAAACAGACAAGACTCTTCCGCCCCTTTCAGGTACTGCTAAAATGTAAGTAAAAAGACAACTCCCTTAAAAAAAAAAAAAAAAAAAGTGATCTACTGAGATAAAAAAAAGCATGAGGAAAAGTTACAAAGCAATCACCCTTCACAGCTTTGAGAATCAATGATGACTTCTCAACCAAGTAGCCAGAGTTTAACCCTACGTTTGCTTTCCTTCATAAGAACATTTTGGGATAGTGGAGAATATAGAGTAGTTGTATCAAGCTACAAGGCTGGAGGAATATACTATTAGATATAGTGGGGTAAGCGGTAAAATAGTAATTGTTGCAGCTCTCTTTGGAAATAGACAAACTCCATGACAACAGCACAATTCTCCTTATCTGAAATAATAAAATAAGTCACTTAAGAAGTATACTCAATTTGAATAAGTGAGCTTGAAGATGCTAGAAACGAAGAACGTCAACAGTTGGTTTTCACATACCTGAATTATTATGTATAATATTTTTGCTTCTTCTATGGAAACACATTTGTAGTACAAATATGAGTTACTCATATCATGTCATACATAAACACACCACTGACTATAAAGTAGCTTTGAAAAGTATACAAATGATATATAGAAAATTACTAAAGTAAAAAAAGATAAGTTTAATACAGAGTGAATTGATAAATAAAATTCTTCAAATAAGTTTTCAAAATCACATCATCATGGCGCACGCTCTGACTTAGGCAAACCAGCTATTGAGTTTTAAATAATCGTATAGAGACATCAACAAAATCAACGTAAATAAGATAGAGTAAATTTCATCTTAAACTTTCATTCCTTAAGTATGAATTTACGCTTGGTTAATCAAGCTGTAAGTAAACTGACGAGATGCGTGTACAAAGCAATCTTAAAGTTGACACGATTTCAAATGGTTATGCAAATAAAACTTTTTTTTTGGGGGGGGGGCAGGGAGTTCAGCTTTCACAGAAATATTCTGAGAGAGAGAGAGAGAGAGAGAGAGAGAGAGAGAGAGAGAGAGAGAGAGAGAGAGAGAGAGAGAGAGAGAGAGAGAGAGAGAGAGAGAGAGAGAGTATAAATTTATATCTAGGGAAGATCAACTTCACCTCAGAATGTTTGCCGAGTTACTTTTCAAACTTACATAATCATCAAAATAATGGCTTTTTTTTTTGAGTGTGTATGTATGTGCACGATGAAATGATCAGAGCTAAGTGTCAAGAGATCGCTGATAATAAAAAGGACACGAAAAAAAAAACATGTCCCATCATAGATTATAATTTATAGATATTATTTCTGGCAAGAAGGAACCCCTAATGTATGATATAATTAGGTTTCATCATAATGCAGAGTTGAGCCTCCTCTGTCTCCCATAATTCAATCTCCCTCTCCCTTACTCAATAGTTACTTCTTTCTGCCCTAGTTCTTTACTCCTTTATCCCTTACTTTGTAATTTTACCTTTTATTCTTCAAAGGAGAGAACACAAGAGTAACTCCATTGTGTTCAACCGCGTGTCGTAAAAGTAAACTACATGGATAGGAGCGAAAGAACTGAGAATGTCCTTTGTCGTATTATCCACCTGCATAGAGTCTAGCTTTTCTTCTACGCGGTCAATCCCCATTGCAAGATGGATTATGGCCTATCTATTTGTATGTATGTATGTATGTGTGTGTACTTACCTAATCAACATGTATGTATGTATGTATGTGATTACCTAATTGTGATTACCTAATTGTGTTTACGGGAAAGAGCCCAAAGCTCGTATCTTCCCGTCTCCTGATCGGTTCCATTTTTAGACTTAGTGATACTTATCATACCTGTCCTTAAAACTATGGATTGAGATAGCATTAACTACCTCCTCGCTTAGCGAATTCCAATTATCAACTACTCTTACACTGAAAAAGTATTTCCTTACATCCTGCAAACAAGTTTTCTTCCGAAGCTTCAAACTATGACCTCTAGTTCTAGAGCCAGCCATATCGAAATATCGATCCCTATCCACTCTATCATAACCATGAAGGAATTTAAAGACTGTCACCCATATCCCCCCTTACTCTTCTAGCTTCGAGTGATGGCAAGTCTAATTCCCTCAGCCTCTCATCATAACCGAGATTGCGTATTTCTGGCACCAGTTTCGTGGCATGTCTTTGAACTTTTTCAAGCTTAGCTATGTGCTTTTTCAAGTGCGGATTCCAAAAGGGGGGCTGCATATTCGAGTTTTGGCCTCACATAGGTTACATAAATATTTCTGTGTGCATGTGTGTGTGTACTTACCTAATCACATGTATGTATGCATGTATGTATGTATGCATGTATGTGATAACCTAATTGTGATTACCTAATTGTGTTTATGGGAAAGAGCCCAAAGCCCGTATCTTCCCGTCTCCTGATCGCTTCCATTTTATACTTAGTCATACTTATCATACCTGTCCTTAAAACTATTGATTGAGATAGCATTAACTACCTCCTCGCTTAGCCAATTCCAATTATCAACTACTCTTACACTGAAAAAGTATTTCCTTACATCCTGCAACGAAGTTTTCTTACGAAGCTTCAAACTATCACCTCTAGTTCTAGAGCCAGCCATATCAAACTATCGATCCCTATCCACTCTATCATAACCATGAAGGAATTTAAAGACTGTCACCATATCCCCCCTCAATCTTCTAGCTTCGAGTGATGGTAAGTCTAATTCCCTCAGCCTCTCATCATAACTGAGATTACGTATTTCTGGCATCAGTTTCGTGGCATGTCTTTGAACTTTTTCAAGCTTAGCTATGTGCTTTTTCAAGTGTGGATTCCAAAAGGGGGCTGCATATTCGAGTTTTGGCCTCACATAGGTTACATAAATATTTCTTAACATTTCCTGGTCGATGTGCCTGAAGGCTACCCTTACATTTGATAAGAATGAATATGCTGCCCTTACTATGCCATTTACACGTATTTCTGGAGACAAATCTGCTAGTATGGTTACTACTAGATCTCTCTCATTTTCTGTCTCTTGAAGTTGTTCTCCAGCCACCGAGTAGTCAAGCTTGGGCCTTCTTGCACTTGTACCCATTCTCATTACCTTACATTTTGAAGTATTGAATTTCATTAGCCACTTTTCTGACCACTCGTGCAGATTATTTAGATCCTCCTGAAGTTCTCTACCATTGTTATCGTTTTTTACTTTCTTCACAATCTTTGCATCATCTGCAAACATATTCATGAATGAATTTACAGACTCTGGTAGGTCATTTACATATACAAGGGACAAAAGTGGCCCTAAAACTGAACCCTGTGGAACTCCACTACTAACTCTTCTCCATTCAGACACTGAGTGTCTTACTCTAACACTCTGTTCCCTTCCTTCTAAGTAAGTTTTTATCCATTTCAAGATATTTCCACCTATTCTAGCCATTGCTTGCAGCTTCCTAATAAGTCTCCCATGTGGAACAGTGTCAAACGCTTTCTGGAAGTCTAGGAATATGCAATCTGCCCAGCCCTCTCTTTCCTGTAAGATTCGTCTTACCTCATCATAAAATTCTAATAAGTTTGTTACTGTTGATCTACCTTCTCTGAAGCCATGTTGCCTCACTGACAAAATGTTGAAGGATTCCAAGTGAAGAGAGATATGTTTCCTTAGTAGTTTCTCCATAACTTTGCAAACTATGCTGGTCAAGGAAACTGGTCTATAGTTCAGAGCCGTATCCCTCCTTCCATTTTTGAAGATAGGTATCACGTTTGCTTGTTTCCAGCATCTTGGAATTTCCCCTGACTCCAGTGACTTTTTAAATATTATACTTAGTGCCACTGATATTTAGTTTGCGCATTTTTTAAGTACATGAGAGGATATGTCATCAGGACCAGTAGCTTTATGAACATCTAAATCCATCAGCACTTTGCATACCTCTGTGGCTGTAAGGTTGATGTTCTCTAATACCGGCTCTTGAGCTTCTCTCTCTGCAGTCTGAGGGGGTGGGGTATTTTCTACTGTAAATTCTGACTGAAATTCCATGTTCAATTCTTTGCAGATCTCTTCATCCGTCTCAGTGATGCTTCCATCCTGTCTCTTAAGCCTTAAAACCTGTTCTTTTACCTTCAGTTATATTTGTATGTATGTATGTATGTATGTATGTATGTATGTATGTATGTATGTATGTATGTATGTATGTATGTATGTATGTATGTATGTATGTATGTATGTATGTATGTATGTATGTATGTATGTATATGAAATGTGGTCAGTTTACTAAAGAAAACTTAAACAACAGTGAATTTATAGTTTTAAGACCACATTCTTCTCAATCATCGGCGTTGCTATGAAGATGGATTGAAATACAGTCTGAAAGCTCCCAGCACTCCGTCTCGTTTCACTTTTCCTTCTTAGCTAACCTCTATTCATCTATATATCACGTCTTCATATTTCCACAGTAAAAACATTGTCAAAAGGTTAACCAGATGCAAACAGACTTAAAAGACATCTTAGCTCGTATGAAATGTATTTTCTTCTTGAGTAATTAATGCGCAAACTGAAGAGATATATACGTTGATAATATGGGAAATACACGAGAAAGAAAATAGTAAAAATACTGAAAAAAAATTCTGTTATTTTCATAAACTTATCTTGGGCAAACAACGTGGGCGTGGTTTATTTGAATAATGAGATGACCTTGGATTAAAATCTTTTAAATTACCTATTATCTCTACCTAATTATCCATCTACACACTTAAATACACGCTCACACACATCTCTCTCTCTCTCTCTCTCTCTCTCTCTCTCTCTCTCTCTCTCTCTCTCTCTCTCTCTCTCTCTCTCTCTCTCTCTATATATATATATATATATATATATATATATATATATATATATATATATATATATATATATATATATATATATATATATAACTCCATCCCACATTGGGCTGACTGGCAATGACACAGCTGATCGTCTTGCCAAGGCGGCCTGTATGCTGGATGGGCATGCTGTGGACGCTGAGCCCTCCCTCCGATGCCTACGTAACATCATCTACTCAGCTGGGTTTGCCATGACGGTCCAGCGCAGGGACACGGAGAGGGCCAACAGTGTGTCCATACAGCACCATGATCACTTCCTTCACAGTCACTACAAGTATCGCAGACGCGGGTTAATGGTGCGGAAAAACAATGTAGTTAGTGCTCGGCTCAGAATGGGGTATCGGCCTTTATGGCAGGTCTCCCAGACTCTAGATATGCCACAGTACACCTCCTGTACATTATGCGACCGAACAAATGCTAACACTCTTGACCACTATTGTCTTCAGTGCCCCGCAGTGAGAGATATTTTACCACGAGGTCAGAACTTAATACAGATCTGCTCATTTTTACTTAATGATGACAACCTTGATGTTATTCTTGCTCGTTTTCCTCACTTTGGTGGCCATTAATTATATTGAATTATACATATATTTTCTGTATGTTGCTATATAATTCTGTTTGTGCATTCTGCGTTTCTCTGAGCTTTACTTTTGCATATAATGTACTCTGTGCTGCCATTCTGTGAGTTGTGTGTTAGTATGCAGCAATGTTTTATCAATATGTACACCTCCCTGTAAACCATGTTCAATTCTTGGTTTTATATCCATTTGAAGCATTATTTGTATGAACTCATGTAATGTCTGACGCCTTGGCGCAATAAATTAATAAAATAAAAAAATAATCTCTCTCTCTCTCTCTCTCTCTCTCTCTCTCTCTCTCTCTCTCTCTCTCTCTCTCTCACTATATATATATATATATATATATATATATATATATATATATATATATATATATATATATATATATATATGCGTGTGT
>JAXCGZ010015398.1:82500-85000 GCA_037179515.1 Halocaridina rubra | reverse complement strand
AACTCATCAGAGCAGCGATGGAAGTAGTAGCGATAGAAAAGCGAAAGAGAAGATACCTTACTGCGAAGAGAGAGAGAATCCAGGTTAGAAGTAAGAGAAGGATCATTAAAGAGTCTGACTGCCTTAGATTCAACCCTATCAAGAAGGTAAGTAAAGGAAGAAGCACCCCAGATGTGTGAGCAGTATTCTAAGCAGGGACGAATAAGACCTTTGTAAATTTTAAGTAGCTGCAAAGAGGAAAAGCAATGAAAAAAAATGAAACAAAACCCCCAATTTTTTGGATAAAGATTTAGAAATTTGGATTATGTGATTCCTCCAAGACAGGTTAGAGGCTATATGGATTCCTAATATGTTGATAGAGTTAAGAGGGTAAATTTCATTAGTTTCGAAGACAATAGGGTTATCAGGAGAAGAAGATTAAGAGATAGCCAGAAACTGTGTCTTGGAGGCACTGAATTTAACTAAATTTTGAGTGCCCCACTCAGATACTCTCTGAAAATCAGAGTTAAGAGTAGAAGAAAGAGTGCTACGAGACTGATTACGAGTAGCAGATGAAGGTTGTGAAGAAAAGGCAGAGGAAAAGTGAAGGGTAAAATCATCTGCATAGGCATGAAAAAGAGAGGAAGATGGGGCTTGTAGAAGGAACAGAGTTGGTGAAAGAACAGAGCCCTGTGGAATACCACTGGTAACGGAGAAAGGGCTAGATGTCGCGCCATCACAACTACGGATATAAAACGGTCAGTAAGAAAACTGGAAATCAGAGAACAGAAAGAAAGGGTAAAGCCATAGGCAGGGAGTTTGGCCAACAGAGCCTTGTGCCAGACTCTGTCAAAAGCCTTGGAGATATCAAGGGCGACGACAAAGGATTCCCCATAGTTCCTCAGAGAAGATGACCATACATGAGTAAGATAGGACAGGAGATCACCAGTGGATCTTGCCTTGCGGAAGCCGTATTGGTGATCGGAGATAAGTGAGTTAGATTCAAGACGTTACAAGAAGTGAGAATTGAGCAAAGTTTCGAAAACTTTAGCAATAGAGGAGGTTAGGGTTATAGGTCGGTAGTTAGAAGGAATAGAGCGGTCACCCTTCTTAGGAACAGATTGAACTAGAGCATGCTTCCAAGATGAGGAATATATATATATATATATATATATATATATATATATATATATATATATATATATATATATATATATATATATATATATATATATATATATATATACATATATATATATATATATATATATATATATATATATATATATATATATATATATATATATATATATATATATATTTATATTTATATATATATATATATATATATATATATATATATATATATATATATATATATATATATATATATATATATATATATATATATATATATATATATATATATATATATATATATATATATATATATATATATATATATATATATATATATATATACATATACATATACATATACATATACATATACATATATATATATATATATATATATATATATATATATATATATATATATATATATATATATATATATATATATATATATATCAGGCACGTGTCGTCAGTATACACCAGAAGGAAAATGTAATTATTCAGGTTAGGTAGTGCACTGCCTACCCTGAGTAATTTCATTCTCATACTGACTGAATGTATCTGATATATATATATATATATATATATATATATATATATATATATATATATATATATATATATATATATATATATATATATATATATATATATATATGCATACATACATATTCATGGCCTTATTCCCCCTTGCCAGGAGGGTGGCCAAGCCAAGGAACACGCATTAACAACGATCCACATATATCTCAACTACTCCTCTTATCTCCCTGGGGATAAAGCATTGTCAGATTTCACTCCCTTCCACCCTGCTTGGCTCAGCCACAAGGTAGGAGGGCAATGATATTCTACAGTGAGGATCGACAACTGCATCTGGTTTTCCCCACCGCTTCATCGTATGGCAACTCCCTCACACCCATCAATCACAGTTCACTGAGATACCATGTGTAAGAAATCCCTTTGGCCTGTGTCATCTATACACATTCTTCTTCCACTCACTCTTATCTCTTGCACGCTCTTTTCCTTGCTCCACTGACATTCCATGAGTATTCAATGTCCTTTTCACGTCATCCATCCATCTCATTCTAGGTCTTCCTCTTGGAATAACTCCAGTCCCTTCTGCATTCCACACTATTCACTAACCATTTATCACTCATCCTTTCCATATGTCCAAATCAACTCAGTACTCTCTGATCTAGCTTTTCAGACAGCTTCCTTTCAGCACCCGTTCTCTGCCTGAAATCCTCATCATTTACTCTATTCTAGATAAAACAATCGTACCTCTCAAACACCTCATCTCAATTACGTTCAGCTTGTTCCTTCATCTTCTCTTGCATTCTAAGTCTCTGCTCCATACCATGCTGCCGGCACAACCACACCTTCATCT
>JAXCGZ010015398.1:62500-70000 GCA_037179515.1 Halocaridina rubra | reverse complement strand
TTTGAGAATGGTAGATGGGGATGATAACGAGTCGGAGCTGAATCAGTTGCTATTTGCAGATGATACTGTGGTGGTGGCAGATTCAGAGGAGAAGCTGTGTCATGTAGTGTCAGAATTTGGAATGGTGTGTGAGAGAAGGAAGTTGCAAGTGAATGTGGGAAAGAGTAAGGTTATGAGGTGCACAAGAAATGAGGATGGTGCTGGATTGAATGTTATGTTGAATGGAGAGACACTTGAGGAAGTTGATCAGTTTAAGTATTTAGGCTCGGTTATAGCTGCAAATGGTGGAGTGGAAGCAGATGTGTGTCACAGAGTGAATGAAGAATGTAAAGTGTTGGGTGCATTGAAAGGTGTGATGAAGAATAGAGGGTTGGAAATGAATATTAAGAAAGTTTTGTATGAGAAAGTGGTTGTGCCAACTGTGATGTATGGATCAGAGTTATGGGGTATGAAAGTAAGTGAGAGACGGAAACTAAATGTGTTTGGGATGAAATGCCTGAGGAGTATGTTTGGTATATTTCGGTTTGATAAGGTTAGAAATGAAGTGGTGAGAGCAACAATGGGTGTGAGGAGAGAAACTGCAGGCAGAGTAAATATGAATGTTCTGAGATGGTTTGGCCATGTGGAAAGAATGGATGATGAAAGACTGCTGAAAAAGGTGATGAATGCGAGAGTTGATGGATTAAATGCTAGAGGGAGGCCTAGGTTTGGGTGGATGGATGGAGTAAGGAGAGCCCTGGATGATAGGAGGATGGATGTGAGGGAAGCAAGAGAGCGTGCTAGGAATAGGAATGAGTGGTGAGCGATTGTGACGCAGCTCTGATGGACATCTGCTGTTACCACGGGGCTGCATCTTAAAGAGGTAGCCCAGTGATAGGGGCAGTAGGGGAGCTGGCATTTATGAAGCCACGCAGGTTGTGGAAGTGGAAGAGCCGGGAGGATGGGTTGTGGCACTTTAGCAGTGCTATCTGAACGGTCGCTAGCTCCCTCGTCATTGCCCATAGAACAAAGCAATCCCTTTATTGTTTCTTTTTTAATTTCGGCTACCCCTCAATTGGGGAATACAGCTAAAGTAGATAGAATAGGAAGTGGCCTTCAAGATGTCGGGTGTTTGGTCTCCAGTGTTTTTTCTTTTGTTTTATTTTTTTTTTACGAACGACTTAACGAAGGAAATCTAATAGAATAAGTAATTCGGGGGAAATCTGGATAGACTGAATATAGAAAAACTAGGCGAGAAAGATGAAGAATGTAAATCTGCATAAATGATTAGCGGTAAATGGATTGTAGATGGCTATAAAAAGAGCATTGTTTTCTATGCACTGATAATAATAACAATAATAATAATAATAATAATAATAATAATAATAATAATAATAATAATAATAATAATAATAATAATAATAATAATAATAATAATAATAATAATAATAATAATAATAATAATAATAATAATAATAATAATAATAAAATAATAATAATAATAATAACAATAATAATAATAATAATAATAATAATAATAATAATAATAATAATAATAATAATAATAATAATAATAATAATAATAATAAGCCATGTTCCATTGAAGCTTAGTATCAATTCTTAAAGGAGGTACAATATGGTTTTGTGAACTTATTGGATTTGTGATCGGCTTTACTTCACGAACTCCCTTTTCTACTGACGCCAGGATGGTACCTTCATGTGAAAGACTTTGGTTTTAGAAGGTGTAATCGATACTCTGAGTGAATGTCCTTTCTAACCTCAGACCTTGGCGGGCTGCGAACCCTCAACTTGATGACTCAAAGTTGCGAACGCTTCCTTTTGCCACAGTGACCACTGTGAACCTTATGGAATTATGTGGTTATATTCCTTACATGCTAATCATACAATACTGCTGCTGCTGTTGCTACTACTACTACTACTACTACTACTACTACTAATAATAATAATAATAATAATAATAATAATAATAATAATAATAATAATAATAATAATAATAATAATAATAATAATAATGATAATAATAATAATAATAATAATAATAATAATAATAATAATAATAATAATAATAATAATAATGATAATAATAATGATAATAATAATAATAATAATAATAATAATAATAATAATAATAATAATAATAATAATAATAATAATAATAATAATAATCCACTATTTGCAGATATACCGTTAAATGTGATACACGGTAATTTTCAGACTAAGGCTACCTCTTAATTTTTTACCTCCTCTTAAGATATACACTATTAGATTACATATTACTCTGGAATTTCCATTTTGATCAAATTCCTTTTGAAATCTGTAAAATTATAACATATGTTCTGTGCTCCCACAGAACATATATAAATTTAATCTTGAATATTTATTTAAATGAAGCAGTATTTTTTTTTTTATTAAATGGGAACTTTATAGTTTTGGAAAATATACTCATTCTTTATATTCATCAAAGACTTCTGTCATTATACTGTTCCCATGGTAAATTTTATCACACTCATACTTACGTACTCGCATGAGTGAATGTGTTATTATATGCAGAAATATACATCGCGTGTTTTTCTCCTTATTCTCCATTAGTATAAATGAAGAAGAATCTGAGTGAACATTGTGATATATAGCCTTGTAAATATGACTGTAAGATAAGTCTCTCTCTCTCTCTCTCTCTCTCTCTCTCTCTCTCTCTCTCTCTCTCTCTCTCTCTCTCTCTCCTCTCTCTCTCTCCTCTCTCTCTCTCTCTCTCTCTCTCTCTCTCTCCATCCTATCTATCTATCTATCTATCTATCTATCTATCTATCTATCTATCTATCTATCTATCTATCTATCTATCTATCTATCTATCTATCTATCAAGCTCTCTCTCTCTCTCTCTCTCTCTCTCTCTCTCTCTCTCTCTCTCTCCTCTCTCTCTCTCTCTCTCTCTCTTACCTCTTTACTGGGGGGCCTCTCTTTATTCCTCCTCAGCACAAAACGATGCAAGGGAAGGCATTTTCCTTCACCTCCATTATACATGTATTTTGGTATCTTCGATCTTATGGTTTCGTCCAATTCACTGTATTCTTTCGTTTTTGTAGCCTTCTTCATGAGTTCCACGAGCTCTCCTCCACCTAATAGAGGAGCAGTAATTGAAGAACATTAACTGAAGTTATGAGTTTAATTTCTGTTTGTGTGTGTTAGTGTATATGTGTGTGTGACCCTGTTTGTCCTTTCATTTTTAATCCAACCTCTTATTGACAGTTTTGAAAGACGAAGATGTAATCCCTTGGATGTGGGTTCTGCATGCAGATGTGTGTGACTGACAGTGCAGATATATTTTTTTATTATGTATCCCTCAATTGTAATGTGTTTGGAGGAAGTTTGATTCCTATATATAGTTATACATGTATATATGCATTTACTAATATATTGATTTATTGATATAATTATTTTTATATACTTTTAAGGCAGTAATGATAATAATAATAATAATAATAATAATAATAATAATAATAATAATAATAATAATAATAATAATAATAATAATAATAATAATAATAATAATAATAATAATGATAATAATAATAATAATAATAATAATAATAATAATAATAATAATAATAATAATAATAATAATAATAATAATAACAATAATAATAACAATAACAATAATAATAATAATAATAATAATAATAATAATAATAATAATAATAATAATAATAATAATAATAATAATAATAATAATAATAATAATAATGATAAAAATGATGATGATGGTGATAATAATAATAATAATAATAATAATAATAATAATAATAATAATAATAATAACAATAATAATAATATTAATAATAATAATAACTATAATAATAATAATAATAATAATAATTATAATAATAATAATAATAATAATAATAATAATAATAATAATAATAATAATAATAATAATAATAATAATAATAATAATAATAATAATAATAATAATAATAATAATAATAATAATAATAATAGTAATAATAATAATAAATATGTATATTATTACTCTCTAAATCCCATAAATGGGAAGTGAAAAAAAAATTATCTCTTAGTGCAATAAAACAAATAACATTGAGCTCATGCACACGTTGGGATGAAAAGCAAGAAAAAAGTGCAGTGCCATAAGGCTGTGTCTGGACGCTAAGAGGGAAAAGTTTGAGAGAAGAAAATCCTCGAAAGAAGTAAAGACATTTAAGTTTGTGGAAGAGTATCTGTGACAGCCAATGCATATAAACTATTTTTGTGACTTCACTTGGACTGAGGCTAGATCCAAGCAAAACCCAACTCCATTCCCTGGGGATAAACCTGGATGGCGTTGTGCTATTATTTTGTTGCTGAAGAGTACTTTATTATGGCAAGTTCTTATGTATATATATCTCTGGAGCTTTAGTTTTTCTGACATGAATAAGGTTTGTGTCATGCATGTTGAGTGCTCTTATTTATGGACGAGTATGTATGTATGTATGTATGTGCCTACTTTTATAAAGTTTCTGTAAGAATAGATATTGATGCGTGAAGTACATATACGTTCTTGCTTTTCTATCTGTTACCACCTATTGCCGTATGCTTTTGTAAGAAATTGCATTATTGGTGTTTACATGCAGCAACATTTGCTGGTTGTTGTGTATGCGTCTACATTGATAAAACTTTTTGTAAGATTAGATGATTGATATACATCTGAAACTATACGAGAAGCAGAATTTTTTTTTTTTTCATGTATGAAAGAAAATTTGTACGCTGTTGCGCTCATGCATGCACACACAAAAACACATATAATGTCTATATGAAAGTTTGTATGTATTAATGTATGTATGTTTATGAGTTTAAAAGGAAGCTAATGTAATGAAGGTTATGTCTGGTGTATGATCATGACATAAGCGTTATGTGTTCTTGTTGTAATTATTTATGCGTAAGTTTATACGTTGATGACGTTGCTGCATGAAACTATGTTTTATTTTCAAAGCAAGAGAAACTGTTGCACCATCATTTCATGTTGTGTGTATTTACCTGGTTGTATTTACTTGATTATACTTGTGACTCCCCGTCACCTGTTTGGTTCCAATTTTTACTCCATAAAGCTTTCCATACCTTTCCTTAAAGCTATGATTCCTTTTGCATTTACCATGTCTTTGCTTAGCTAATTTCAATATAAAATCTATTATTACGCTAAAAATATTCTGCCTTACATTTTGCAAAGAAGATTTTTTATTAAGCTTCAGATAATAACCTTCAGTTCTAGATTCATCCATATAGAGGTATCTCTCCCTCTAGACTCTGCCAAAACCATGGTAGAATTAAAAATCCGTTACTATATCCCCCTTTTTCTTCTAGCTTCGAGTGGTGATAAATCTAACTCCTTCAGCTTTTCCAGATAACTGAGCATTTGTATTCTGTCACCCACTTAGCATAACGTCTTTGAACATTCTCCAGTTTGCATATATGTTTTTTTTTTCAAATCCGCAATCCAGAGAGCTGCTAAATAGTCAAATTTGAGTCTCTTTTCAGTCAAGTAAATACTTCTGAACCTTTTTTTTTTCCATATTCTCAAAGGCCACACGTATGTCTACTAATAAAAAAGAAAACATATGCTGCCTTTACTGCATCATATACATCTGCCAATGCAATCACCACTATATATCTTTCTTTCACAAACTCTAGAAGTTCCTCTCTTGTTATTGAATACTCTCATTCGATCTGATGGTTCTATAGCTTGCTCTCCCACTGACAAAGCCACTCTATTTGGCTCTCATTTTTCTGCCAACTCTTCTATCAACGATTCCAGCGCACCTGTTCCTCAGTCTTTTCTCCTCTCTAACCCTATGCCCTCCCTTCTCCTTTCTTCACGCAAAGTTCATAAGGTTCTTCGCTCGCTAAAGACGAACAAGGCATCTGGTCCCAATGGTATCCCTGCAAGGTTCCTTAAGGAGTTTGCAGATGAACTGGCTCCCGTGCTTTGTCGTCTTTTTCGCCTCATTCTGTCAACCAGTATCTATCCTTCATCTTGGAAGCATGCTCTAGTTCAACCTGTTCCTAAGAAGGGTGACCGCTCTATTCCTTCTAACTCCCGACCTATTGCCCTAACCTTCTCTATTGCTAAAGTTTTCAAAACTTTGCTGAATGCACACTTCTTGAAACGCCTTGAATCCAACTCACTTATCTCCGATCACCAGTACGGCTTCCGCAAGGCAAGATCCACTGGTGATCTCCTGTCCTATCTTATTCATGTATGGTCATCTTCTCTGAGGAACTATGGGGAATCCTTTGTCGTCGCACTTGATATCTCTAAGGCTTTTGGCAGAGTCTGGCACAAGGCTCTGTTGGCCAAACTCCTTGCCTATGGCTTTACCCCTTCTTTCTGTTCTCTGATTTCCAGTTTTTTTACTGACCGTTCTATATCTTTTGCTGTTGATGGTGCGACATCTAGCCCTTTCTCTGTTACCAGTGGTGTTCCACAGGACCTGTTCTTTCACCTACTCTCTTCCTTCTCTTCATCAATGATCTTCTACAATCCCCATCCTCCTCTCTTCTTCATGCCTTTGCTTATGATTCTACCCTTCACTTTTCCTCTGCCTTTTCTTCACAACCTTCATCTGTTACTCGTAATTAATCTCGTATCACTCTTTCTTCTACTCGTAACTCAAATTTACAGAGAGTATCTGAATGGGGCACTCAAAATTTAGTTAAATTTAATGCCTCCAAGACACAGTTTCTGGCTATCTCCTTATCTTCTTCTCCTCCTGATAACCCTATTGTCTTCGAAACTAATGAAATTTACCCTCTTAACTCTATCAACAAATTAGGAATCCATATAGCCTCTAACTTGTCTTGGAGGAATCACATAATCTAAATTACTAAATCTTCATCTAAAAAATTAGGAGTTTTGTTTCGATTTCGTCATTACTTTTCCTCATTGCAGTGACTTAAAATTTACAAAGGTCTTATCCGCCAATGCGTAGAATACTGCTCTCACCTCTGGGGTGCTTCTTCCTTTACCTATCTTCTTGATAGGGTTGAATCTAAGACAGTCAGACTCATTAATGATCCTTCTCTTACTTCTAACCTAGATTCTCTCTCTCTTCGCCGTAAGGTATCTTCCCTTTCGCTTTTCTATCGCTACTACTTCCATCGCTGCTCTGATGAGTTGGCGAGTTCCATCCCTCCTCCATTGCCGAGGCCGCGTAACACTCGCCAAGCGGCCTCATCTCACAGGTACTGTGTGGAGATTTGTAGCTCGCGAATTGGTCGGTGCAGCGACTGCTTCTTCCCATCTACCTCCAGACTCTGGAACTCTCTTCCTCCTTCTGTCTTTCCTAATTCTTATGACCTTTCATCCTTCAAAAAGCAGATCTATCGTCATCTCAGAGCCTAGTCCTCCATATCTCTGGGTCCTCTGTACTTTGACTTTTTTTTCTGTTTGTCGTTTTCCTTTGTGCAACATTACCTCATCTCTGCCTTGCCCTTAACCTTTTTCTTTTCCTTT
>JAXCGZ010015398.1:15000-20000 GCA_037179515.1 Halocaridina rubra | reverse complement strand
GCACCCCAGATATAGGAGCAGCATTCCAAGCAGGAGCGGATAAGACTTTTATAGATTTTAAGTAGCTGAAAATAGGAAAAGTAATGACGAAATGAAGCAGAACCCTCAATTGTTAAGGTGCAGATTTAGAAATTTGGATTATGTGACTCCTCCAATACAAGTTAGAGGCTATCTGGATTCTTACTATGTTAATGGAATTAAAAGGGTAAATTTCGTTAGTTTCGCAGAGAATGGGTTTACTAGGAGGAAAAGAAAATAGAGAGATACCTAGAAACTGTGTCTTGGGGGCATTAAATTCAACTAAATTTTGAGTGCTCCACTCAGATACTCTTTGCAAATCGGACTTGAAGAAAAAGTGATACGAGACTGATTACGAGTAGCAGATAAAGGGTACAATTGTCGGCAAAGGCGTGGAGAAGAGAGAGAGGATGGGGACTGAAGAGTATCGTTGATAAAGAGAAGGTAAACAGTAGGTTAAAGAACAGAGCTTTGCGAAACACCACTGGCAACTGGGAATGAGCTACATGTTGTGCCGTCTACAATCGCAGATATAATTACAAAATGGCCAAAAAGAAAACTGGAAATGCAGGAAGAAGGGATAAAGCCATAGGCAGGGAGTTTGGCCAACAGAGCCTTGTTCCAGACTGTCAAAAGATTTAGAGATATCAAGGGCGACAGCAAAGAATTCCCCATAGCTCCTCAGAGAAGATGATCATACATGAATAAGATAGGACAGCAAGTAATAAGAGGATCTTAACCTGCGGAACCCGTACTTATGATCGAAGATAGGCGAGCTAGATTTCAGATATATCAAGAAGTTAGAATTGAGAAAAATTGCGAGTACTTTAACGCTAGCAGAGGATTGGGCAATGGGTCGGTGGTTAGAGAGAATAGAGTGGTCACCCTTCTTAAGAGCAGACTGAACTAGAGCATGCTTCCAAGATGAAGGATAGATACTGGTTGAGAGAATGAGGTGAAAAAAACGAAAACAAAAACAAAGAACGTTAGCCATTTCTAAAGGGCCAACACTCTGGAACAATATTACAGAGCATCTTAAAAATGTATCCTCCTTCACAGCTTTCAAAGGCAAACTATATAGTTTTCTTTTGGACAAATAGTTGCTGCTCACACATAAACTAAACTAAATGATTTAATAAAATTTCCCTTAACACTAACCGCTCTATATGTAAACTAATATCAGCTTCTCTGTTCTCTAAGTTAAGAACTAATTATTCTCATTGTAAGGAAAACAAATATGGTGATGATGCCGATAATAACGATACTGTATCGAGTGTTATTATTACTACTATATTATTAACATTATTGTTAACATTTTTATTACAGCATTATTATTTTTTAGGAAAGCTACAATTAATTTAACTGTATTACCCTCCTACTTATTAGTCCAATTAAATGTCTACTTATAAGTTACTTTTACTTTTAAAAGAATAACCATTGTACAAAAATGGAAATAAATGTTTGTTTGTTTGTTTTTTGTTTGTTTCTTTGTTTGTTTGTTTGTTCGCCTATAGAGAACGAAGAACCTTATGACCTCTGATTGAAGAATGAATAAGGGAGGGAATGGGGATAAATTGCCATAAAGTACATGAGAGCTGGGCTGGAATCACTTACTGAAGAATTTATCAGAAATATGAGAGTCAAAGAGAGTGGTTTTATCAGTGGGAAAAAAGCAATAGAACAACTAATAATAATAATAATAATAATAATAATAATAATAATAATAAAAATAATAATAATAATAATAATAATAATAATAATAATAATAATAATAATAATAATAATAATAATAACAATAATAATAATAATGATAATAATAATAATGATAAAAATAATAATAATAATAATAATAATAATAATAATAATAATAATAATAATAATAATAATAATAATAATAATCCCTCCTTCTCTCTTCCACAGTTTATACTTCCACGATAGTCGTCGGTAACTTCTTATTATCTGTAAGTGTTATAATTATATTCATCATTTACTCTGATATCATATATATATATATATATATATATATATATATATATATATATATATATATATATATATATATATATATATATATATATATATAAAGCTTATTAATTTCGTGACCTTAACTTGCCACTTTCTCAAAGTATCTCTTGTCATTGTACTTTGAGATGGTGGCCAGTTAAGGTCGCGAAATTAATAAGTACTTTATATATATTTTTTTTCGCTGTTTTCTTTAATGGGCTTTTCCTACCATATATATATATATATATATATATATATATATATATATATATATATATATATATATATATATATATATATATATATATATATATATGCATATTTGTGTGTGTGTATATATGTATGTATGTATGTATGTATGTATGTATGTATGTATGTATGTATGTATGTATGTATGTATTTATGTATGTATGTATGTATGTATGTATGTATGTATGTATGTATGTATGTAAGTATGTATATAGGATGGTTAGGATGTTGAATGTATGTTTCAGGAAAGGGAGGGTCCCAGTGGATTTGAGGAGTACACGTGTAGTTCCACTTTACAAAGGGAAAGGAGATAAGTATGAGTGTGGTAGTTTTAGAGGAATTAGTTTGTTGAGTGTAGTTGGTAAGATATATGGAAGAGTGTTAATTGAGAGAGTTAGGAGAGGTGCTGAGAGACTGAATGGGGAAAAACAGAGTTAGTTCAGAAGAGGAAGAGGATGTGTGGTTCAGGTGTGTGTGGTAAGACAGATGTGTGAAAAGTTCTTAGAGAAAGGTAGAGACACCTTTTGGGCTTTTATGGACTTGGAGAAAGCGCATGACAGTGTAGATAGTGAGGGGTTGTAGAGCATGTGTAAGCGTTGGGAATGGTATGAGTGATTTGTTTGAAGTATATGTAGGTTTGCGTCAAGGTTGAGTAATGTCGCCTTGGTTGTTTAATGTGTACATACATGGAGTGGCAAGGGAAGTAAATGAAAGAGTATTAGACAGAGGCTTGGAACTAGTGGTGAGGATGGAAGATTGTGGAATTTGAATCAGTTGTTATTTGCTTATGATACTGTAATGGTGGCTGATACTGAGAATGAATTGAATCATTTGGTGACTGAGTTTGTTAGTGTGTGTGAAAGAAGGAGGCTGCGGGGTGAATATTGGTAAAAGTAAAGTCATAAGATGCACGAGGAGTGTTAATGTTGGCAGTAGTTTGAATGTATGAGTGAATGGGGAGTTGCTTGAAGAAGTTGAGAGTTTTAAGTATCTGGGGTTGCATGTATCAAGAACTGGACAAGTGAATATAGAATTAAATCACAGAGTAATGGATGCAAGCAAATGTCTAGGTGGGTTAAAAAGCTTAATAAGAAATAGATATTTGAGAATGAATACAAAGAGAAGCATATATGATTGTGTGATTGTGCCAACAACATTGTATGGAGCAGAGACTTGGAATGCAGGAGCGGATGAAAGGAAGAAGTTGAATGTAATGGAGATGAGGTGTTTGAGAAGTATGACTGGTGTATCTAGAATAAACAGAGTAAGAAATGAGAGTGTCAGGTAGAGAACAGGTATTGGAATTAAGCTGTCGAATAGGCTAGATCAGAGATTGCTGATTTGGTTGGACACATGGAAAGGATGAGGGATGAACAAAGAATGAAGACAGTGTGGATTGCAGAAGTGATTGGACCAAGAATGAGATTGATGGATGGCATGAATAGAGCACTGAATGCACCTGGATTGTCAGTAGAACAGGGAAGAGTGCTTGCAAGAGATAGGAATGAGTGGGGGAAGATTGTACATAAATGACGCGGCCCAAAGGGATTTCTCGCACCTGCTAGCTCAGTGAACTGTGATAGACGGGTGTGAGGGGAGTTGTCATGTGATGAAGCGGTGGGGTAATACAGCCACGGTTGTCGGGCATCATTGTAGAATATCCTTGCTCGCCTACTTTGTGGATGACCCAAGCAGGGTGGAAGGGAGGAAGACTTGGTAACCCTTCATCGCCAAGGAGGTGAGAGGAGTTGTTGAAGTATATATGGATCGTGGTGAATGCACATTTCTTGGCTCGGCCAACCTCGTTGTCAGGAGAAATGAGGCATGTGTATATATTTGTATATGTGCACACACACACACACACACACACACACACACACACACACACACACACACACACACACACACACACACACACACACACACACACATATATATATATATATATATATATATATATATATATATATATATATATATATATATATATATAATATATATATACAGTACAACAACTACACTGACCATAGAGCAGCGTTATTGTAAGCTATATTAAACAAATTCCTGCCACATCTGCGGAGTAATAATTTGCTGTTATAGACTCTTAGTCATGGCAGGTAGAGTCTATACTTCACAATGCCAAATGAGAGAGAGAGAGAGAGAGAGAGAGAGAGAGAGAGAGAGAGAGAGAGAGAGAGAGAGAGAGAGAGAGAGAGAGAGAGAGAGAGAGAGAGAGAGAGAGAGAGAGAGAGAGAGAGAGAGAGAGAGAGAGAGAGAGAGAAACTGTACTATTTTTCTAACTAGACATCTTTTTATATAAGAAATATTACTCGAACTGTTAGTTTATCGAATGTGATATATATATTTTTCACAACTTGAATTTCACTATATCATCTGCCATGAGCTTGCTGCTGCTATTTCTTGTCTGTATGAATATTGAAGTTATAGATGAAGAATGAGATTTTTAGAAATGATCATGAAAAAGAAAATAATTATTTAGATAGTAAAGATCAACGAGCAAGAAAAATGAGAAAATGGAGAAAGAGACTGATAAGGCAAAAACAGCCAGAGTGTTTCAATGGAAATATAAGAATAATAATAAAAGAATCTTCAGGGAAAGAAAGGAAAACTATATAACGTAAACAGGGAAATGTCAAGAGGATATTTGGAAAAGAGATGAAGAAAACGCGAGGAATATTTAGAAATGATTAAGGCCCGATTTCTTAAGC
>JAXCGZ010015398.1:0-10000 GCA_037179515.1 Halocaridina rubra | reverse complement strand
CCAAAACTTATCACCATTCTAATTTTATAAGTTCAAAAATATCTTACCCTGGCTAGTAAATACAACTTCCGGCACTTCACTATCAACAAACGTGACTATTAGAGGCTTCACCACTTCAAAATTCTAGTAGCTTAAAGGGCCTTGAAGGAGCTCAAATATATATTAACTCTGATTTAGACATTCAAGCTTAAAATCACACTAGGGCCAATATACATGAGCTGCGTCACTGCCCAGTCTGCTATTAAGATTTTGAAGTAGTGGGGCGTCTAGTGGCTGTGTGGGACATCAACATCATGTTGTTTGCTAATGGCAAAATGACGTACCTCATATATATATTAGCTCTAGTCTTATCCTTAACTGTTGAGTATTTGAAAATGGCAAACATCTCAATAAAGAGGTGTTTTCTATTATCCATAAAAGATATCTTAAAATTATACATACTCAAACTTACCAGGTGTGAAATATTAAAATAATAATAATCAGGTGGCATAGTCACCTTATTTTAAAAAGCGACAGGCGTGTGCATATGCAAGGTGGTAAATAACCATTTGCAGGGTCTACGGAAAAGTTTTAAATTGTCTAACTTCACTTTTCATTGCTTACCAAAGTTTGCTGATTGGCTTGACCCTGAGGCTTTCAAAGTTTGAGAAAACAAAGGGGAAATGCTACCATGAATCCATGCAAATTGGAGCTACCTTCGTTACCAGGAAGTGCATTGCCAACAACCTGGGCCAAATGATTGTTCGGTAACTGACATCTGGAGGAAGGGATATGAAAATATCCGCACAAACCTCTGGTGCAGCAGAAAAAAACTCTCCCAGGACAAAAGCGTCATTGCAAACTATAATGGAGGTTTCTGAGACTCATTTTTTTTTCAATCGAACTGGAAGGCGTGGAGTAGGGATTAAAATCAATCAAGGCAGAACAGAGATGAGCGCATATGCCCCCTGCAGCAAAAAAATTGAGGAAGAAAGAAAATAAATTTGGATGAAATTGAACAAGTGTATGGAAGACTTATGGATGAATGAATGGCATTGATTGGAGATTTGAATGCTAGAGTTGAGAATGAGTCAGTGGATGGTGAGATTGGAAAGAATGGAATACCTGGTAAGAATGAGGGTGGGGAAAAATGACAGAAATGTGCACTGAGAGAATGCTGATTACATTAATGTATCTACAAGTATACATGGGTTAGAATAGATAATGGTAGAATAGTTATTGGAATGGAAGAGTATTGGATGTGAATGTACTTAGAGGTGCCATTGATTATTATTTAGTGGAATGTAGAGTGAGAATTGAAGAAAAAGTGAAGAAAGAGGAGAAACGAGATTGGGAGAGAGGATTTAAAAGTGAGTGAATTAAATAAAACAGAGAAAGACTGTGAGAATAAGATAATCTGAAGAGTTTGGAGGAGGGGGTGGAAAAGGAATGGATTTGTTTCAAGGAGGATATCATGATGCATGCAGAGTCATTATGTGGAAGCAGACTAACAGATATTTTTTTTAATGAGTTTGACACCGGAATAGGCAAAAAAAAAAATGACCTCATCAATAAAGGCCCAGGCACGAGAAATCATTAAGATGAAAGAAAATAAAAAGGATATGGACAAGGCAGAGATGAGGTAATGAAACACAAAGGAAAAGGACAGACTGAAAATATAATCAAAATACAGAGGACCTAGAGATATGGAGGATTAGGCACTGAGATTACGATAGATCCGCTTTTTGAAGGAAGATAGGACATAAGTATTTGGAAAGACAGAAGGAGGAAGAGAGTTCCAGAGTCTGGAGGTAGATGGGAATAAGCATTTGCTGCACCGACCAATCTGCAAGTTACAAATCTCCACATGGTACATGTGTTACGAGGCCACTAGGCGAGTGCTACGCGGCCTCAGCAGTTGGGGAGGGATGTAACTCACTAATGGAAGTAATAGAGATAGAAAAGAGGAAGGGATGATACCTTACGGCAAAGAGAGAGAGAATCCAAATTAGAAGTAAGAGAAGGATCATTTATGAGACTGACCGCCTTAGATTCAACTCTTTCAAAGAGATAAGCACCACAGTTGTGTGAGCAGGGATGGATAAGACCTTTATAGATTTTTAGTAACTGTTAAGAGGAAATGTAATGATGAAAACGAAACAAAACCCCCAATTTTTTAGATGCGGATTTAGAAATTTGGATTATGTGTATGCTGATAGCATAAAGAGGGTAAATTTTGTTAGTCTTGATGACAATAGGGCTATAAGGAGGAGAAGAAGATAAAGAGATAGCTATTAACTGTCTTGGAAGCATTAACTTTGACTAAATTTTGTGTGCCTCACTCAGCTACCCTCTGCAAATTGGAGTTGAGAGTAAAATAAAGAGTGATGCAAGACTGATTACGAGTAGCAGCTGAAGGTTGTGAAGAAAAGGTAGAGGATAAGTGAAGCGCAGAATCGTCGGCAAAGGCGTGAAGGAGAGAGGAAGATGGAGATTGCAGAAGATCATTGATGAAGAGAAGGAGCAGAGTAGGTGAAAGAACAGGGCCATGTGGAACACTACTTGTAAAACGGATTGGGCTAGAAGTTGCACCGTCAACAACTACAGATATAAAACGGTCAGAAAGAAAACTGAGAATCAGAAAACAGAGAGATGGGGTAAAGCCATAGGCAGGGAGTTTGGCAAACAAAGCCTTGTACCAGACTTTGTCTAAAGTATTCCTCTTATGCCTCGGAGAAGATGGCCATACATGAGTAAGATAGGACAGGAGGTCACCAGTGGATCTTGCCTTGCGGAAGCCGTACTGATGATCGCAGAGAAGTGAGTTAGACTCAAAGTTTCTCAAGATGTGAGCACTGAGAAAAGTTTTGACAATAGGTCGGTAGTTTAAAGGAATAGAGTGAACACCCTTCATACGAACAGTTTGCACTAAAGCATGCTTCCAAGATGAAGGATAGATGCTGGATGAGAGAATGAGACAAAAGAGACTTCAAAGCACGAGAGTCAGTTCATCTGCATATTTCTTAAGGAATCTTGCAGGAATACCATAGAGACCAGATGCCTTGTTCATCTTTAGTGAGTGAAAAACCCTATGAACTTTGCATGAAGAAAGAATAATACAAGGCATAGGGTTAGAGAGGGGTAAAGATTGAGGGACAGGTGTGCTGGAATCACTTAAGGAAGAGTTGGCAGAAAAATTAGGGTGTGTTTACCGTCACCCTAAAGCACCTACAAGTTCATTCAATCATCTGCTAGAAACATTCAGAAATATCTGTGTGCGTCATAAACCCATATACATACTTGTTGATTTTAATGATGACTTGCTCTCAGCAGATAACAAAATGAAAAGGGTGATCAACACTGTGAAGTTAACACAAATAGTGACAAAACCGACCCGCATAACCCCTAATTCTAGGACTCTTATAGATCTGATAATAACAAATAAAGTGGAAAGTATACCCTATTGGGACGTAGTTCCCTGCCCAATTGCAGACCACGAGCTGAACATTGCTATGCTAAACATAAACAAGCCCAAAAGGAAGCCTCTCCTCAAGACATTCCGGTGTCTAAAAATTACTCCCCTGATATCTTTTGCGAAACTAATCAACAACACAAATACACTTAATAGAATTAAATACACAGATAACGTCGATTTGCAGGTTGAGATTTTAACAAAAGTCTTCCTTGAATGCTTAGATAGTTGTGCACCCATTGTAACAAGAAAAATAACCCGCCCCTCAGCCCCCTGGCTAACTAATGACATCAAAGAGGCAATGCAAATCAGAAATCAAATACAAAAAGAGCTAAAAATGAATAGATATGATATGACTCTCCGAGAACGTTATAAAACAGAAAAGAAACGTGTCAGATCTCTCATCATTGTAAGTAAAAAAGACTTTTACAAAAAACAATTTAATGACTCTAAACATGATACAGCAGCAACATGGAAAGTGATAAGAAGCATGATACCAAATGAAAAGAGTACCTCAGAAAGTTATGAAAATATTATGGAGTTGAAAGAGAAAGCAGATAACTTTAATAACTATTTTGCTAACGTTGGCAAAAATAAATATGAAAAAACTCAAGAAAACATCAACTCAGTGAATATGAGTAATTGCTTAAATGACAATTCTTCCAATGAAAACACTAGAGAGTACTTCAAGATAACTTCTATAGATTGTGCTACCCTAATTCTTACCATAAAGAGCCTAAGAAACTCTGGCTCTTATGGTTCAGATGGTATAACATTTCAGTTCATCAAAGATGCTCTATCCATGATTGCATCCTATATTCTAACTATTATGAACACTTCCATTGTTACTAAAAAGTTTCCTGACTCTTGGAAAATATCACATGTAATACCTCTGCATAAAAAGGGGGACAGAGAAGATGTGACAAACTATCGTCCCATTTCCCTGCTACCCATTTTCTCTAAAATATTAAAAAAAATTGTTGCATGCCAACTTATGTCATATTTAGAATCAAATAGACTACTAACGATTAGCCAACATGGTTTCAGACCAAAACTCTCGACGGAAACTGCACTGCTTAAAGTTACGAATAGTATTTATAATAATATAGATATGAAAAAAATATCTTTACTAATTTTATTAGACTTATCAAAAGCCTTCGACAGTGTAAACCATGAAATTCTTTTAAGTAAATGTATTAACTTAAATATTGATCCAAGCTGGTTTAGCGAGTATCTATCTAATCGTAAACAGTCCATACGTCTTAACAACATTATCTCTGTGCCAAAAAATGTATCGTTTGGTGTTCCACAGGGATCAGTACTTGGTCCTATCCTCTTCTCCATTTACGTAAATGATCTATCTTCTTTCATTTCTGACTGTCTAGTCGTACAATATGCAGATGACACTCAACTACTCCTTAGTGGTGATATTAATAATTTCCCAGAGCTAACTTTAAGAGCAGAAAACACTCTGTCAAAAATTAAAACCTATTTCCAAGAAATTGGACTGTTAATTAACGAAAGTAAAACACAGTGCATATATATTGGTTCAAGGTTCCACATAGCACAAATTCCAGAAAACACAACAATTAATTTTTGCGACAATATTATCACACCTAGCAAAACAGTCAAAAACCTAGGAATTCACTTTGATAACCACATATTGTTTGATTCCCACCCACATAGATAAAGTATGCAAAAAGGTTACAGGAACATTAATGTACTTATCACGTATAAAAGACAATTTTGAGACTACCACTCGAATAACTGTTGTTGAATCTCTAGCCCTAAGTCACATTAATTACTGCACAACTATTTGGGGAGCTACCACTAAGACTCAGATAAACAGAATACAGAAGCTTATTAATTTTGCAGCTCGAGTTGCCCTGGGAGGAATAAGAAAATATGACCACATCACACCAGCTCTCAATAAACTTGGGTGGCTGCGGGCAGAAAATAAGGTCGCTTATGCTATTTATGTTTTTGTATTCAAAATTTTGGACCATCATTATCCTAGCTGGCTATTTGATTTAAAAACAGTCAGGGATATAAGGGGAACCAACACAAGACAGAGCAGTGAGCTCTGTATTCACAGAACAAACACAGAAGCAGGTTCAAAGATGATCACTATCAAAGGGCCAACACTCTGGAATAATATTCCAGAGCATCTTAAAAATGCATCCTCCTTCACAGCTTTCAAAGGCAAACTATATAGTTTTCTTTTAGACAAATAGTTGCTGCTCATTAAGAACTAATTATTCTCATTGTAAGGAAACAAATATGGAAATGATGCCGATAATAACGATCCTGTATCTAGTGGCATGCTTACTACTTTATTATTAACATTATTGTTAACATTTTTATTACAGCATTATTATTTTCTATGAAAGCTACATTTAATTTAACTATATGTCTAACCCTCTTATTTATTAGTCTAATTACATGTCTACTTATAAGTTACTATTAATGTTGAATAACCATTGTACAAAATGGAAATAAATGTTTTGATCTGATTTTTTGATTTGCTTGTCAGTGGGAGAGCAAGCTATAGAACCATCAGAACGAATTAGAGGGGGAAAGCTTGAGTTACAGAAGTTTTTGGAGAGGTGTTTGGATAAGGACAAGAAACATTTGTCAGTGGAAGAAGAGTTAAGGTCATCAACTTTCCATCTTATAAAAGAAGCCTCAGTCCTTCGACAATATAAGCAGATCAAGGTAAATCAAAAGGAGAGGCTTGGTACGACCATTGTCCCGGATTCCTGGTTTGAATAGCCATGGATCAGGCACAGTCAAACCAAAATTTAGGAGGAGAAAAAGTTTTCGTAGAGATAATGTAGGCCTCCATTCCCGAGGTTATGATTTCGGCAACTTCTAGAGCTACCTGATCAGGGCTACAGAACCGAAAGCAGTCGTCATTCCATGGGAAGTCAAAAAGGAAGTTACGCGTATCTTCATGTTGGGTATGCTCAAAGTGCCAAAGGCAGCGCTGAGTACGAAGGATTGGTGGAGGGGGAGTGAAACTGGAAGAGATTGAGATCACAGAGTGGTCAGAATTATCAAGAGGGGGAAGCACAGAATAAGAGTAGTTTGAAGAGTTTTAAGTAAGAAATAGGTCAAGAGGGTAAGCTACATGTTCGTGTTGATTGGTAAAACGAGTAGGATATTTGATCATTTGCTCCAGATTGTGAGTAATAGAGAAAGAAGAGTCTCTCTTCCTCCGACATCAGTGTGAGAAGAATTAAGCCACTCACTGTGGTGTACGTTGAAGTCTCCAATATAAAGAACTACAGCATGTAGATGAGAAGATAGCAAGGACTCATGGCAAGAGAACAGAATTCAAAGAAAGACTCAAAGTCAGTGGAGTTTGGATAACAGTAGCAGAAGCAAAGGAATATAGTGGTAGTGGGGAGATAGATTTTTACCCAGAGATGGAAGTAAAAGGAAAGGTAGTGAATGGTGGAATGAGCAGGAGAGAGCAATAGTAGTTGAAAAGAAGCAGACATTTGAGGTATGGTTGCAAGTAGGTATTCTAGAGGCATATGAAAGGAATAGTGCAAAGAGGAGGTTAGTGAAGCATGTAATGAGGGAGTCAAAGAGAGAAGCAGATGTAAGGTGGGGTAGATGCTTGTCTGAGAATGTTAAAATCGATGAGAAGATGTTTTAGAATGAAGCAAAGAGATTGAGGAAAGATGATACTGGTGGGGAGGAGAGGGTGAAAGGAGCAGATGGGCAATTGCTAGTAGACGAAATAAAGATGAGAAAGAGTGATGGGCTAAGTATTTCAAGGAACTACTAAGTGAGGGAGATGGTAGAGAGACAAAGATTGTCTCTGTGGGAAATGGATGGAGAACGCCAGTGTTGTGTGATGAGAAAGATAGTGATATAATAAAAAAAAGAGGAGGTACATTTGACACTGACAGCAATGAAAACAGGTAAGGCACCAGGGATAAATTAATGTCATGTTCAGTGATTGTCAAAAGTTTGGAATGCATTACTAGAATGGATGATTAGGTTGTTGAATGTATGTTTCAAGAATAGGTAGGTCCCAGTTGATTGGAGGAATGAATCTGTACTTCCACTTTATAAAGGGAAAGAAGATTAGCATGAGTGTAGTAATTTTAGAGGAATTAGCTTGTAGAATGATATTGTTAATTATGTGGAGGTGTAGTAATCGAGAGAATTAGAGAAGGTACTAAGAGATTGACCGGGAAGAATAGTGTGAATTCAGGAGAGGAAGAAGATATGTGGGTTAGGTGTTTGTTGTAAGACAGGGGTGTGAGACATTTGTAGAGAAATGTAAGAACACTTTTTGGGGTTTTATGTATTTAGAGAAATTATATGACAGGGCCTAGAAAGAAGCATTGTAGAGTGTGTCGCAACTGTATGGAATAAGTGGAAGTTTATTGAATGCAGTGAAGAGTTTTTACATGAATAGTAGAGCATGTGCGAGAGTCGGACTTGGTATGAGTGATGGGTTGAGGTGAATGTAGGATTACATGAAGGTTTTGTAATGTCACCTTGGTTGTTTAATGTTTATATGGATGAAGTGGTAATAGACGTAAATAAGAGTATTAGACAGAGGCTTGGAACTAGTGGGTGAGTATGAAAGGTTGAGGAAATTGAATCAATTGCTATTGCAGATGATACTGTACAGGTGGATGATACTGAGAATGAACTGAGTCATTTGATGACTGAGCCGACTAGGGTATGTGAAAGAAGGAAATTGTGAGTGAACATTGGTAAAAGTAAAGTCATGAGATGCACAAAGAGTGCTAAATGTTGGCAGACTGGGTATGAGTATGCGGAGTTGCTTGAAAAAGTTGAGAGTTCTAAGTATTTGAGGTCGCATGTATCAAGGAGTGTAGTAGTGGATACGAAGGTAAGTCATAGACTGAAAGAAGCGGCTAAATATCTAGGTGGGTTGAATAGTGCAATGACAAATAGGTACATGGGAATGAACGTAAAGATAAGGATATATGAAGCTGTGATCGTGCCAGCTACATTGTATGGAGCAGAATCTTGGAGTGCAAGAGAGGATGAAAGGAGCAAGTTGAATATAATGGAGACGAGGTGTGTAAGAAGTATGATTAATGTATGTACAATAGATAAAGCAAGAAATGAGGATATCATGCAGAGAATAGGTGTTCAAAGGAAGCTGTTGGATAGGCTTGATCAGAGGGTATTGAGTTGGTTTGGACCCATGGAAAAGATGAATGATAAGGGAATAGTGAAAAGAGTTTGGAGTGCAGAGATGGAAGATCTAGAAATAGATGGATGAATAGCGTGAAATGGACATTGACTGCATGTGGAATGTCACTGGAAATATCTAAAGAGTGGGCAAGAGAGAGGAATGAGTGGAGGCTGATTCTGTATAGGTGACACGAGCCAAAGAAATATTTCGCACATGCAAGCTCGTAAACAGTGATAGACAGGTGTGAGGGGAATTACCATCTGAAGAAGAGGTGGGGTAAATCAGCTGCGGCTCTCGGGTCTTATTGTAGAATATCCTTGCCTACCTACCTTGCGGTTGACCCAAGCAGGGTTGAAAGGGGGAAATGTGGCGACCCTTTATCCCCAAGCAGATGAGTGAGTAGCTGAGGTATGTTTGGATAGCGATGAATGCGAGCTCGGCCACCCCCTTAAAACAGGGAATGAGGCTATACTTACACACACACACACGCACGAACACACACACACACGCACGAACACACACACACACATGTATATATGTATATATATATATATATATATATATATATATATATATATATATATATATATATATATATATATATATATATATGTATATATATATATATATATATATATATATATATATATATATATATATATATATATATATATATATATATATATATATATATATATATATATATATATATATATATATATATATATATATATATATATATATATATATATATATATATATATATATATATATATATATATATATATATATATATATATATATATATATATATATTATGATTGTGACACCAGGACGGGCCAAAAATAATAAAATAAAACAGCCCTCATCAGGTTTGGGCACGAAGAATGCATAAAATAAAGAGAAAGAGAAATGGAAAGTGTAATGACTTGTCAGATGTGAAGGGAAAATATGACGTGTGCAATGAATATCCAAGAATATTCAGTATTGATGTAGGCATAGAAAAAGAACCGTAACTGAAGGAAGACTTTATATATATATATATATATATATATATATATATATATATATATATATTTATATATATATATATATATATATATATATATATATGAATCATTTTTTACCCCGACCGATACTCGAACCTAGGAATTATGATCACTAAGTCAAGGCGCTACCACTAAAAAACAGAAGGTTAAAAGGAATCCAACCTTATAGCTTATATCTGCTATACTTAGGAATGAACGCATTCTAACTGAATGCCACTATGTTCATATTACAGATTCAACAACCTCACTCGTGGCTTCATTTTAGCATTTAATTCAATTCCCAATCTCATTCGGGCCATGGAATATCCA
>JAXCGZ010015397.1:17500-87823 GCA_037179515.1 Halocaridina rubra | reverse complement strand
TATGAATTATAGTCTATTATTTATCTGCTCATTACAAGTAACTTTGAGATTCATATGGTATTGGTTCATTGTAATATGAATAAGATTACTGTGAATGGTACTGCAGTTTAAAATTTGTAACAGTAATTGATTTATTATTATTATTATTATTATTATTATTATTATTATTATTATTATTATTATCAACCCTATGTTCCCCCTCTTTGGCTAAGAGGAACCAAAAAGTGATAGAGAAGGTACAGGCTTGCAGTCTAACCCTCCCTCCTTGAGTTTATTTTCTTGCTGCAAAGCAACTGCTTGAGGAAGTGAGAATAGCTAGGTGTGATGATGCCATACTGGCTTTGCTCCCTATTTGTTATCTTTACTATTACTCTTGCAGGATCATTATAGATTTATTACTCCAGCTCTGGCCTCTCTGTGTCCACCCCCATATTGAATGGGGACTAATAGTGATACACCTCAGATGTGTAGGGGAGGACAAAGCGAAAGCAGTAGGTGAATGATGGTTTGGCAATGATTTCTTCAATGAATATATTTTAATTTGTAAAGCATTCATGTGTATTGGTAAGGATAGGAAATAAAAGAGCATCCTACGTCCTTGACTTCTTTTGTTATGATTGTGGTCACCCTCTTGACCTGTGCGGGAGGGGATTCTACGTACGTATACAAAAAATTATTGTTTTTGCTATTGTATGATGGTATATTATTTATTCGACAAATAGAGTTTTGGAAGAGATCCTACGTCATACTTTTATCATTATACAGTATATCATAATTGTTAACATTGTACATAATTTTTAACTTAAGGTTTACTTCAGCAAACAGTATAATATAATAATCTGTGATTTATTATGTGGTTCCTCGTATATGGAAAAAGGTTCACCAATACATATAGGTTTATATGCTGTGTGAGGTTTTCTTTCCGACTTAGATTTTTTGAGGAGTGTCTTGTTAATTATATCTGGATTTCCAAGCTGGAAATCATCCTTTCTTTTGGAATTTCCATGGAGTTGGGAACACTGAAAATATCTTTCTGTCACCTGGAATTTCCATGGAATTTGGAGTACAGAGTATATATGAACTCATTCCATCACCTGGAACTTCATGGACATGGGAACAGAGAAAATTTAGAATTAATATCATTAAATTTATTTTGATAAAATATTAATGATTTCTTTTGTACATATTTCACGGAGGAAAATAAATAAGTAATGAGATTGGCTAAGAATAGCTTAATAAGACTTACAAGACACTCGCAAAGCTAATCACTTTTGGATGGCAAACTTCGTATGACTTATGCATGTATTTCATAGACTTTAATATATTATATTATTTCTCTTACTTCTATAACTTTAAAAATATGACAAGGCAACACATGCAGGACTATGTTATATGAAATAAGACTTAGAATAAACTGAAATCCTCATAGATCTGAAATGCTGTTAGACTTGCACAAGAACATAGAATGTTTCTAATATTTTCTTTGTATTTTTTATGGTTGTGGTTAATCAAACATCAAACAAAGAAACAAACCAGGCAGAGCTGAAATCCAGAAATATATTCAAATTACTCTGGGTTTTGAATAATTTTAGGAGGTAGTTGTGAGTTTTTTGTAACTTCTTCAGGTGAAAAGTGTCGATATGAAAGGAATTTTTCGTTATTGGCTGTAATTTAGACTATTTTAAGCATATTTTATTGACAGTGGACAGTATTGTATCTATGATTTTTTGCAAGTGTGTGTAGTTGAGACGACACAAAACGCTTAAATTGCTTGGTCGTAAATTATTAAAACAATGAGTATGGTTACAGAGGAAGCTCTGCTGCACCTTTCTCTTCCTAATTATAATTGTAGCATGAATATATGAGATGAATATCAAATATAATGATAATCCACTGCTTTCCAATGTACATACATTGGAACCTCATGTAATATCATGTTTGTTCTTGATTAAGAGTTTATTTGACAATATAACTGAGACTTAACCGGAGACTGTTTCCTTGTTCCTAATAGTATAGTATATATCTCCGTATTCTTTAACAGAGGTGTTGTTGTTTTTGTTCCCTAAGCTGTCTGGCCAATCGTGGGCTTTCCCACAGACCTCTCAGGGAGTGTATGTTGTGTTATTGGCATCTGTTGTTAACCGTGCAGTCTTCCATACTGTGTTTGATTGTATGAGGTGACTTGTTGCATTCTGGACAGGCATCATCAGCAGAGTTATCCATTCTCTTCTGATCTCTCAGAAGGGCCGGTTGGTGCCAACATCAATGCCTGGCCAAATGGACACTGTACTTATTAGGCAGGGAGGATTTGGAAAGATGGATGTCGGGAGGCTGTGCATGCAGCATTGTGTTGTCATTAAGTGGTTTGAAGTGGACGAGGTGTAAAAAATGACAGTTTTGTGTGATAATGTTTGCCAGAGATTGTCTTTATGTATGTCAGTGTATAAGAGGAGGGGTTGGAGTACTTACATTAGTTATGCACTGTCCTGTCTGTAGGGTGATGGGTAATGTTTTAGGGTATCGAGTTGACTGATGAGGTTTTGAATTTTTGGTATAAATATGGCTATGTTTTTCCATTACCTTTATGGATATTTTTGTCAT
This sequence comes from Halocaridina rubra, assembly GCA_037179515.1. Classification (NCBI taxonomy): domain Eukaryota; kingdom Metazoa; phylum Arthropoda; class Malacostraca; order Decapoda; family Atyidae; genus Halocaridina; species Halocaridina rubra. The sequence goes on along the minus strand of JAXCGZ010015397.1, from coordinate 85,222 downwards.
CATTTTGTATTATTGTATTAAAAGAGTATACAGCATCGTCTGCCATGTGATGATAATCCTATTTAGAGTTTAATCTATTGTTCTGTTTCATAAGTGACAGCTTCTCAGTGAGCTCTTTTGCAATTGATGTATGTGTCTGTGGCCAGTTTGAAATTCTTATAATGGTGGGGATGATGTTGGGATGATAGTCCAAAATCAGGGTTTTGACCACATTCCTTGTTGTTGTGGGAGCAAAACTAATTAAACAGAAAGAGATGTCTGTAGATGATGGTAAGAAGTCGGTTTGGTGGGGAATATGTATGTATTAAAGAATGTTACTTAGGATAAAAAAGGACGCTGTTTTTTTATTACCAGCCCTCTGTCCTTTCTGGGTTGACAACAAACCAGGCCAATGCCTTGACAGTGAATTCACGACCCATGATAATACTTGATATTGATGATGTGTTATAGATGAGGGGTGTAATAGTCAGGTACTTTGTGAGATACGTATTTGTGATTGCTATGTCTTATGTGTTGACAGTGTGTACCTTGCTTGATTGCATTTCTATGATAGTGTTACATGGGTCGAGGAGCGATTTTGTGCTTGCTCTAGTGTCAGTGAAGGTTAGGTTCTACACCAGGGTGATGAATCCATCTAGTGGACTCTGCTGCCGCTGCTGACACGATATTGTCTAATGGTGGTGAACTAATGAAAGATTGGTATTTTATGTCGTCTCTGTAGTTTTGTATCATGTAAGATGACAATGTGTATATTGTGGTGTTTGATGAAGTGTGTGAAATCTTGTTTTTTCTGGTGTTTATGCCGTTGATTTTAATATGTTTACTAATGAGACTGTGTGTGTCAAGTGTTGCTGCAGGGGGTGAGGATAGGGTGTGGATGGAGTACAGGTGGGGGAGAGGCAGTAGGAGGTTATTATAATGGTTGAGGTGAGGGTAAGGGTGTTGGGTATATTGATGGTATTGGAAGGATATCCAGATAGGGGGAATCAAGTGTGGAAGGAGAGGCAAGGACAAATGTCCCTAGGGCATTATTCCTTAACTTGATGTCAGAGCAGAAAATTGCCTCTTGGTAATATTGAAGTGAAATAAATAATTAAGAAATACTGTATGACAAGAAGGTAAGGTTTTGGTTAGTTGCCTTAGGCTAATAGGTTAGCAATAGATGATACTTAAAATTGTACTAGCCCTCATTATGAAAGAACAAACGTCCTAGGGGGCAATTGTCCCAAGAAACAATCGTCCTAAGGAGTAATTGTCCTTTAAGGCAATGATCCCAAGAGGCAATTTTCCAACCTTCATGGAAAAAGTAGAGGATAAGGTTTGAAGGAAGATGTAGTGACCATTGGAGGAAGGTCCAGTCATTTTCATAGTGTATTATGTTGGCAATTGCCGCACAGGTGGCATGGGTCCAATTCATGAATTAGTTGTAGAAAATTGAACCTTTGGTGTGGCGATTTAAAGTGATGGATATGAAAACATATTGGACATACGTGTTTGTACTTGGATCCTGGATTACTCTTTATATCTCCGTATATATATATATATATATATATATATATATATATATATATATATATATATATATATATATATATATATATATATATATATATATATATATATATATATATATATATATATATATACCGTATATATATATATATATATATATATATATATATATATATATATATATATATATATATATATATATATATATATATATATATATATATATATATATATATATATATATATATATATATATATATATATATTGTTTGTGTGTGTGTGTGAGAGAGAGAGAGAGAGAGAGAGAGAGCATATCAACGTAACCTTTTCTATGGTATATTATCATAATCGTTGGATCATATAAAGGAAATCCTTTCTAGCGTCTCAATAGTACAGATTACCCCTCCCTCTCTAGTTAATTTAATATATATATATTTTTTACACCCAATCATCTGTTTAATTCTTACTTTATGAGCAGATATTAACTTTTCTAGTCTATATATGTTGTTTACTGTTTTGTCTCTATTCATCCCCATTCGAATGGATTTGAACAGAGACAGGTTGGAGCTAGGAAGCCTTATCTATGCATACGATAAAGTAAAGATAATACTTTTTTGTCGCTAGGGATTGCCCTAATTGTAATGTTTTTGTATTAGTTATTACTGTTGAACTTTTGCTTTGCTCTATTTTATATATTAAATTTTATCATATTACACACACATACACATACACTAGTGGAGTTCCACAGGGTTCAGTTTTAGGGCCACTTTTGTTCCTTGTATATGTAAATGACCTACCAGAGTCTGTAAATTCATTCATGAATATATTTGCAGATGATGCCAAGATTGTGAAGAAAGTAGGAAACGAAAGCAATGGTAGAGAACTTGAGGAAGATCTAAATAGTGTGCATGAGTGGTCAGAAAAGTGGCTAATGAAATTCAATACTTCAAAATGTAAGGCAATGAGAATGGGTACAAGTTCAAGAAGGCCCAAGCTTGTCTACTCGGTGGCTGGAGTACAACTTCAAGAGACAGAAAATGAGAGAGATCTAGGAGTAAACATACTGGCAGATTTGTCTCCAGAAATACATATAAATGGCATAGTAAGGGCAGCATATGCCTGCATCAAAAGTAAGGGTAGCCTTCACACACATCCGCACTTGAAAAAGCACATAGCTAAGCTTGAAAAAGTTCAAAGACATGCCACGAAACTGGTGCCAGAAATATGCAATCTCAGTTATGATGAGAGGCTGAGGGAATTAGACTTACCATCACTCGAAGCTAGAAGAGTGAGGGGGGATATGGTGACAGTCTTTAAATAACTTCATGGTTGTATAGAGTGGATAGGGATCGATATTTTGATATTGCTGGCTCTAGAACTAGAGGTCATAGTTTGAAGCTTCGTAAGAAAACTTCTTTGCAGAATGTAAGGAAATACTTTTTCAGTGTAAGAGTAGTTGATAATTGGAATTGGCTAAGCGAGGAGGTAGTTAATGCTATCTCAATCCATAGTTTTAAGGACAGGTATGATAAGTATCACTAAGTAGAAAATGGAACCGATCAGGAGACGGGAAGATACGAGCTGTGGACTCTTTCCCGTAAACACAATTAGGTAATCACACAAACAAACAAGGGAATTTCCTACACCATTATGTACTGGAACCAACGAAGGCCAGGGGTGGGGATGAGCCATCGCTGCTTGGTCTAGTATTCACAGATAATGCGTTGAATATTGAAAAAAATTTGAGTATAAACCACCAATTAGAAAGAGTGACCACTGTGTACTGTTGATGGAGTATATCATCGAAGATGTTCTACCTGCAAGTAGAGGCACTGAGGACACAGGGAGGAACTATCCGAAAGGAGATAACATCAAAGTGAACGATCTTTTTGCAGTTATTGACTGCAGGACCTTATTTTAAAACAATTCTGTACCAAAAAATATACGACATAATTTGTGAGGCATATGGGAAGATAGTAGATTGATGTATACCTTTCACCAAAATGGGAATTATTCATGCCAGAGAGAAATGGTCCAATAATTAGTGTAAGAGAGCTAAGGAGTGGAAAGAAAAATGCTGGAAAGGTACAGGAGGAGAATCAACATAAATTCCTGGCAGACTTATAAGAGAGCAAGAAATTATTACCTAAGTAAAAGAAGAGAGACAGAGAAAGACTATGAAAGGGATATCACCAGGAAGGCTAAATAAAATCCTAAACTTTTCATTAGATTTATCATAGGAAAATTGAAGATAAAAGAACAGGTTTTAAAGGTAAAGAGAGCGGACGGGAGCATCATTGAGGTGGATGAAGAGATCTGTGAAGAACTGAACAAAGAGTTTCAGTCAATATTTACAGAAGAAAATACCCCACCCCCTCAGATTGCAGAGATAGGAGCTCATGGTCCGGTATTAGAGAGCATCATCGTTTCAGCCACAGAGGTTTGAAAAGTGCTGATGGAGTTAGATGCCTATAAAATAACAGGTCCTGATGATATATCTCCTCATTTACTTAAGAAATGCCCTAAATCAATATCAGCGGCACTAAGTATCATATTTAAAAAGTCACTGGAGTCAGGGGAGTTTCCAGGATGCTGGAAACAAGTGAACGTGGTACCTATCTTCAAAAAGGGAAGAAGGGATACAGCTCTAAACTACAGACCTGTTTCCTTGACCAGCATAGTTTGCAAAATTATGGAGAAAATACTAAGTAAACATATCTCTTTTCACTTGGAATCCTTCAACTTTTTTTCAGTGAGACAACATTGCTTCACAGAAGGTAGGTCAACAGTAACAAAATTATTAGAATATTATGATGAGGTAAGCCGAATCTTACAGGAAAGAGAGGGTTAGGCAGATTGCATATTCCTAGACTTCCAGAAAGCATTTGCCACGGTCCCACACAGTAGACTTTTTAAGAAACTCCAAGCAATGGCAAGAATAGGTGGAAATGTCTTGGAATGGATAAAACTGACTTAGAAGGAAGGGAACGGAGGGTTATAGTAAGAAACTCATTGTTTGAACGGAGAAGAGTTAGAAGTGGGGTTCCACAGGATTCAGTTTTAGGGCCACTTTTGTTCCTTGTATATGTAAATAACCTACCAGAGTCTGTAACTTTATTTATGAATATGTTTGCAAATGATGCAAAGATTGTGAAGAAAATAAGAAACGAGAACAATGGTAAAGAACTTCAGGAGGATCTAAATAATCTGCATGATTGGTCAAAAAGGTGGCTAATGAAATTCATTACTTCAAAATGTAAGGTAATGAGAATGAGTACAAGTGCAAGAAGGCCCAAGCTTGGCTTCTCAATGGTAGGAGCATAACTTCAAGAGATAGAGAATGAGGGAGATCTAGGAGTAAACATATTGGCAGATTTGTCCCCAGAAATACATATAAATGGCATAGTAAAGGCAGCATATGCTTTCTCGGCAAATATAAAGGCAATCTTCGGGCACATGGGCAAGGAAATGCTCAGAAATATTTATGTAACCTATGTGAGGCCAAAGCTTGAATATGCAGCCCCCTTTTGGAATCCGAAGTTGAAAAAGCACGCAGTTAAGCTGGAATAAGTTCAAAGACATGCCACGAAACTGGTGCCAGAAATATGTAATCTCAGTTATGATGAGAGGCTGAGGGAATTAGACTTACCATCGCTCAAAGCTAGAAGAATGAGGGAGATAGTGTGATGGATTTTAAATTCCGTCATGGTTTTTTTTTACAGAGCGGATAGGGATAGATATTTTTATATGGCTGGCACTAGAAGTAGAGGTCATAGTTTGAAGCTTCGTAACAAAACTTCTTTGCAAGATGTGAGGAAGTACATATTTTTAGTGTAAGAGTAGTTGATAATTGGAATTGGCTAAGCGAGGAGGTAGTTAATGCTAACTCAATCCATAGTTTTAAGGACATGAATGATAAGTATCACTAAGTACAATATGGAATCGACCAGGAGACAGGAAATTATGAATTTGGGACTCTTTCCCGTAAACACAATTAGGTAATCACATTATAAATTTGGCTGCTGTTTAGCTATTTATATAGCTACACATTTTCGCTATTTCTTGGCTATTTTTTCTGGCTATAAAAAAGTCTAGAAATATAGCCCAAATTTACAGACGTTGGCATCACCAATCACAACACACTCATCAAGTCATCAGGTAATACCGAGTTGCGGTCGAAGCAGGGACCCAATTGCATGTGTTTTATATCTGTCTATCGATGTTAAGAGCTGGAATTGGATAATATGGAAAACTCTGAAGAATACTAATGAAGGAAATGTGTCCGTGAACAGCTGTGAGACCTTGGTAATAACTTCAAAGTTTTAAAGTTTTTCGTTCTGTGTATTTACAAAAGCTTGACGTGATCTTGGTTTCATTGTAAATTATACATATGATGAAAATTGGCCATCATCGTGTACTCTAATAATTATGAAATTTGTATCCTGAAGCTTAGGTTGTATGGTGTAAACAAGGAAAGGTTAGGTTAGTCAAGTTTCATCTTGTACGAGTCTAGCCGTAGGAAATTAGCTCCTTATCTTAGTTGACATGTTCTTGTAATGTTAAATAATTATGCTGTTTATATATATATATATATATATATATATATATATATATATATATATATATATATATATATTATATATATATATATATATATATATATTTTTTTTTTTTTTTTTTTTTTTTTTTTTTGTGTAACACCGGGACAGGCAGAAACTGCCCTCATCAACAAAGGCCCGGGCACGAGAAAATACCAAGACGAAGGAAAAGAAAAAGGTTAAGGGCAAGGCAGAGATGAGGTAATGTCACAAAGGAAAACGACAGACGGAAAAAAAAAAGTCAAAGTAAAGAGGACGCAGAGATATGGAGGACTAGGCTCTGAGATGACGATAGATCTGCTTTTTGGAGGATGAAAGGTCATAAGAATTAGGAAAGACAGAAGGAGGAAGAGAGTTCCAGAGTCTGGAGGTAGATGGGAAGCAGCAGTCGCTGCACCGACCAATCTGTGAGCTACAAATCTCCACGCAGTACCTGTGAGATGAGGCCGCTTGGCAAGTGTTACACGGCCTCGGCAGTGGAGGAGGGATTCAACTCGCCAACTTATCAGAGCAGTGATGGAAGTAGTAGCGATAGAAAAGCGAAAGCGAAGATACCTTACGGCGAAGAGAGAGAGAGAATCCAGGTTAGAAGTAAGAGAAGGATCATTAATGAGTCTGACTGCCTTAGATTCAACCCTATCAAGAAGATAAGTAAAGGAAGAAGCATCCCAGATGTGTGAGCAGTATTCTAAGCAGGGGCGGATAAGACCTTTGTAAATTATAAGCAACTGCAATGAGGAAAAGTAATGACGAAAACGAAACAAAACCCCCAATTTTTTAGATGAAGATATAGAAATTTGGATTATGTGATTCCTCCAAGACAAGTTAGAGGCTATATGGATTCCTAATATATTGATAGAGTTAAGAGGGTAAATTTCATTAGTTTCGAAGACAATAGGGTTATCAGGAGGAGAAGATAAAGAGATAGCCAGAAACTGTGTTTGGAGCATTGAATTTAACTAAATTTTGAGTGCCCCATTCAGATACTCTCTGCAAATCGGAGTTAAGAGTAGAAGAAAGAGTGATACGAGATTGATTACGATATATATATATATATATATATATATATATATATATATATATATATATATATATATATATATATATATATATATATATATATATATATATATATATATATATATATATTAAATCTACGATTAATACAAAGGGTTTTCGACTAATTAGTAGATGTTAATAATACAACAATAAAATTAAATGTTTTAAGGTCATCAGAACTGCTGTGTAAAAATGTTTTCTCTCCGAGCAAAATTCCAATTCAATATAAAGTTCTGTTCCACCAGTTCACAAATAAGAGAGCAGAAAAAGTTTTCTAGTGCCCCTCTATCGTCTATTTAGATTGAGTTTTCAGTGCTCTTAACCAGCCTATTATATGGCAAAAAAATCAACAATGGGTCACCTCCTCCTAAGCGAGCACAATTTACTATTACGGTTCGTTTTATGCACCCCTTCTATAGTTTACCCGAGAAATCAGCATTACCTCTACTACCTGGTATGTACCGCATTGCTATAAACACCCAAATTCACCCTCTTGAGGTAGGTAAGGCTTCAAAACTGAGTTGGGTTAGGTTAGGTTAGACTTGGGTATTTAAATATTCCCCGCCACCTAACAAATTCGGCCCTAACACAAAAACTGCTGATTTCTGACTATAATCAGATTAATTCAGAACACATTGAAACTTATCAGAAAATAAGTTTTGTCCAAAAATAGAAAGGGTGCATAAAGCGAATTTTAGCTCAATTTTCATTTGATCATGATTCAAAGAACTGAGCTGGAACTCTGCTCGTCTTATGCAGTGAGTTCAGATGCCTACTGTCGTATCTAGTCTGGGTGAAAGATTACACTTTTGGGAATGGGCTGATTTCAAAACTGGGATCTTGTAAAAATTAGTATTGTCACCCCAGATCCCCATGTACAGTTCTGTATTCCTATAAATTTTAGTTTGGGTAGCTTGGGTGACTTGCTTTATAAATATGCATAACCCTAGGGCACCCTTGGGATGCTCTTCTTTACCATCCCCATATATTGAGATGATTGTTTCCAATTGTTTTGAATTTTTCTGATATTCATATCTTTTGGGAATTGTTTGTTGGTGGTGGTGTTGTTTCCTTAGCTGCTTGGCAGAACAGCCCCAAGTTGCTAAGGAAGTTCACTTCTGATCCTGGGCTTTCCTCCTGAGCTCCTAGGGAGGGTATGAGGTGTTTGTAGTGGACAGGGTTGTGTGCTGTGCAGTCTTCCATAATGTGTGTCCTGGGTTGCTAGCAATATTTCCAGCTAGAAAATGTCTTCGAGAAATTACCACATAAGAGTCAGTTATCGATGTAGAAAAGTGTTACAGGATGACTGGAGCCTCTCCTAGGATCTTGTGCCCTGTGAGTGTCAGAGGTTGGTTGTGGTTGTTTGGTCTCTTTGCTGCTCCTCTTCTGAGTTTCAGCTCTGGAGGGTAGATAATTGAAATTATTGAGTATAGCCTAGTTGTTGTTTCAAATTGTTGTTTTTATTTGTTTTAGACATTTTTTCAGTACTTTCTATTTTCCTTTCACTCATTGGTAATGTGGAAGTTAACATTTACTCACCCAATTTCTTAGGAAAATGGAAAACATGAAGGTTCACATCACATAAAATATAACTGGAATAATATAGCATAAGCTAGCAATATATTTCCTCATAAGTGGCTTTGCTCCCATCCTCAGACCTGCTTTTTTGTCTGAGGGAGTTTGCCTCTCAAACCTCCCCTTCATTAACCTAAGTAAACCTATTTTAATGAGATGATTAAAGTCAATAACTGTATTTTTCCTAACTGGAGGTTCTTTCCTCCAGTTAGGAAAAATACAGTTCATAACAAGGGGAATTTGCTTTTTGCTGTATTTGTGCTGTGCAGGTTCAGTGTCTGCGACCATGCTTGCAGGCCCATTGGTCTTTATTCTCACTGTCCAACAGGGATTGGAGTACATTGGACAAGAACAGATCACTGGGCATTGAGAATTCCAGTAAGTTGTCGTTTCTCCTGAAACAATGGTGCATTTCTATAAGGGTAAGGTGTACACCCAGGGCGCTTATAAGCCATGTTGGAAATGAGATTAAATTTGTTGAAATCCTGAGTTGTATGAGGTAAATGGGAGCTGATAGCTCATGATTATATGCAAGTGGCCAGTGATTGGCTGACCATAGCTCAAGTGCACTGCATGGGTTGACGGACACTTCTCTACTTTGTTAGTCATATATGTACCCATTGGAGTAAGAATTAGATCAAACATGGGTCTTGGGAGAATGGACGTGATATTTATTCTTGAAGCATTTCACAATGGCTTATAGCCTTAGAAGCCTCTGTGGATATAGGTATTCTATTTTTCGTCATGCTAATGTCTAGGCTTAACTCTTGTCCTGATGGCTGACTGATGGTTCTACCTGAGGACTTGACCAAGCCTCTCTGTGAACTTTACTAGGAATTCTAACTTTCTCTGACTGACTAACTGAATGAACAAGGCTCCTCTCATTTTCTAAGCTTCTTCAGCTAATGAGGAGTGAAGACTTGTAGTCCCTAGGTCTGTGTTATTCCAATTACATCAGAAGATACACATAGACAGAGATTCCAATATGGTGTCGCCTAAGCAGAGGGGAGGGTCTTCTGGTGGTAACCACATCCGGGATGGAGCATAAGATCTACCGATCGTAGATCACACGCGTCCTGCCTAGTGGATTGTGGTTTCCAGTTCCAGCAGCTGCTGTTGCACATGGCTTGGGACTTGGCCAACAAAAGTCCTTCTACAGGACTCTGCCTGTTAATACTTATCGGCTGCAAGACACAAAGCCAGAGACCTCTGACAGGATGACACCAGAATACTGAAGGTAATTTTATGTTTATATATACCCCAAATATATTGGCGAATTAGTTACTAATCAGCCATTATCCCTTCACATCTGACAAGCCAAAACACTCCCCATCTCTGTTTCTCTTTGCTTGGTTTGCTTGTTTTCTTGGTGTTAAAGCCCAGTATGGGCAGTTTTCTTTGCCTGTACCATTGTCACATTCATTAAATTTTTTTTTTAATTGTTCCACCATTAATGAGCCACAGAGGGGCAGACATTTCTTAGGCTACTATGTTGGGGGTAGTGTCAAAAAATGGACCTTCTATCAGACTTATCCCTGCTTAATCACCAGGAAAGATAACAATGCAGTAGCTCTTGGGCTACTTCGGAATCTTTCAGGATTATCGCTTCCTAAAGCATATGTCATAAGTAAAAGGTGTGGCTTCCTTTTCATGTGATCACGACCCCTTTTTGCTTTCCTCAGGTGTAATAATTAGAGTGTTGACTGTGGACATGAAGTGACTCTAAGGGATCCTAAAACCTTGCTGGATAAGGGGTATTGTATCTCCCCCTTTCCTCAAGACAGGCATCAAGAATGTCACTGTGGATGGTCTATCTGGTTAAAAGTGTCTCTAGTCAGAATGGTTATGGGAGCAGATATTATTCCAGATTTTCAAGGAACTGGCCACAGGCCTTCAGGTGGACTTATTTCCCATGGCAGAAAACAAGAAATTAAGCTGGAGAATCTCTTTGATCAAAGACTAGAAGCTGATTGCGGTGGATGCAGTCACTGGCAGCTGATATATATATTTCTTCCTATGAGCCAATTTTCGAAGATTTCAGAGACAGTATTGAGATTTGTTGTCCTCGTAATCATTTTGCTAATAATTTTTCTCTCAGATCTATCATATATGTACTGGTCCTTATCCACTGGTGCTTTTCTTATTGACAGCTGTTATTGTAGAGAAAATGTAAAAATTTCTGTGACCATCATGAAGTTATAATTCTGTAGCCTCTCAAAGCCTCAGGGTACTGCAAAACGTACACAGGTGTCATTTAGAGATTTATTTTTTGTTTATAGTTTGCCCTGATATATTCCTGGTAAAATAGATTGCACGATTTATTGTTGTATATTAAGAATTGATCCAGAATTTATCTTTTTGCTATATTTATGACTAAAACATAGCAGAGATTTCCTTAGTGCATTGAATGTCTTGTAAAGATTATGAATATTTCCTTCTGAACAGAGTTCCAGAGTAGCAGTATGACGCAAAACAGCAAAGATGGTGGACAGCATGTCTGCTGAAGAAAAGAGAAAGGAATTGTTGAACATTTCTGTCTGCTGTAATTATCCTGAAGATGCCACCGGGATCAAACAGAGATACAAAGATACTGCCCTCATCCTCTTTAAGGTACTCTTTATGAATTTCATATCTTTTTAAGTATATTAACCCTAGAGCACTGGCACCAAGTTGAGGCTGGCTTGCCCCCCTCAGTGGCTGGGTTAAAGAGTAAAATTTTATTTAATCTCCTCAAATGTAACATATACGCTTTGGCGCACTGGGAAGGGCTTCCAGACTTAATCCACCAGGTCCAACATGGTTTTCACCTCAATTCAAATGGAGACTAATTGTGAAACATAAAATGGTGCATAATGAGACTTTTGGATGCTGAAAGTAGTAAGCAAGATCAAGCCATTGCTGATTCTAGATTCCAGAACTAATGCAAAGGCTTCTGTACTCTAATCTGGCCTCATCATGCGGACTTGATGTTGCAACCTGACATATTTTAGAGTATGTTGTACATCGCCTCATGCAAACTCACTTTATCTCTCATAATGAGGACACTAAATATTCTTTATAAAATGCAAGGAAGAAATGTACAGTTTGTTATATATTTCCTGTAACATATGCTAATTGAAACATCAACTTTTGATCATTATTCTCTCAGTTAATTTACGCATTCGTATACCGATTTATATTGTATATTATGCCATTGAAGAGACGGGACTGCGGTAGCGCAACAGTTAGAATGTTTGATTCGAGAGGTAATATATCTGCAGTCAAACCCCCACAGGGTGTTAGGAAGGGCATCTAGCCATAATTCCCCATCTCCAATCTGTCTGTCCACCCTCAAAATGAGGATTAATGTTGACAGAAAATGTAAAAAACAAAAGACATTTGAAGAAGAATGTTATTGTAAAGCTATTAGACAGTATGGTAAGTTAATTGTGCATTCCATTCATGTTTTGTTGTGATATTTGAAGATTTCAGGTTTGCTCTATAATTTGTAGTTTAAGTTTTGTTGATTTCTTATATTTCAATAGAAAAGATGTATAGTTCTGGAAATCTTTACTGAAGCATGAATGGCCTTTGATTTAAATAATTACAGTCATAACAAATTAAAATTCAACATGAAAATTTCAAGTTGTGCCCAACACTCATGAAATGAATAACTAAAATGAAAATTACTTACCTTAAAAAATTCACAATTGGTATGTTCCACAGTGTACATTTTACAGAGTATTGTGCAACACATATGTGTACTTAGGTGATGTTCATTTTTTTTTCTTGCTATATTCAACGTTCAGATTATTTAATGACATGTAGTTGTATATTGAGTCGAGGACCACTTGTGTATGAAACATATGCAGATCAACTTGAAAAATATACGTGAATGGCATATAAAGTTCAAAAGTATGGTAATAACATAATATATCTCGTAGTAATGGGTTGAGCAGAGGTAGAAGTGTATAAAAGAAAATGTTATATGAGAAAAAATTAATTTCCCAAGTTCACCCAACCTTTTAAGTAATGTCTGCTTGTGTGTTATGCAAACTGTTTAAGGTTTGGATGTTGAAAGAGATTTATTTTAGTTGTTTTAAAATAGTTTGTTCATCCACATCTCAAAATTAATACCTATATATGTTTTCATTGTTTATGTAATCAACCTTAGACCCTTCATTTAATACTATACTGTACTTTGTATAGTAACAGCAAAATACTGAGTGTGACGATATACAGTTACTTGTCGTTATAGGTTGGTCTTGTTGAAAAATATTAAATTCGTTTTAAAAGTTTTAGTTCAGTCAGGTTCAAGATTGAAACCTACATATGTGCACATTGTTGTGTAAACTATCATAGATCCTTTGATACCATACTTCTTTCAGGAACAACAAAATAATGACTACGACAATAAGAGTTATCTCTCTTTTGGAACTCGTCGATCTTCGACGGTGAGCGATTATGGTAACACTCCCATCATAGTACGAAAATCCGTAAGTGCCAATGGCGAACTGTCAAAAGTGGGTGAGCAGTGGCCAAGCATCAAGGGTAGGGCCTTTGTCAGTAATTACACCCTACACGAAACGAAAGAAAGAGAGAACGAAGATGAAGACACCGAAACTGATGAAGACACGCAGTCTAAGTGGAACGTCGGCAATGACGAAGGAACGGGGAGTGTCGTGGTGAAGTCAGATCAGCTTGAGAATGGCGAAACTGTTGCCATTGCAATATCAAATAAGGGAGATATTGAGGGATATGATAAACAAATAAGTTCTATTGACACTAATCAAGGCACTGGGAGATCAATAAGTAAAAGCTGTGAGACCAGTGAGGAATATATGCAAGAGAATAAGAACAGAAAAAGTTTTATTCATTATGATTTACATCTGCAGAGACCCAGAGAATTCATTGATGAAGATGGAGGTACCGAACAGGGGAAGAATAAAGGTGAGGACGAAGAAGAACTTGACAAGGAGAATGATGAAGATAATAAAGATGCAGAAAGCTTAAGAACAGTCCTTGAAGTTGAGGGAGTTGATCATAAAATTCTTTTGTTGAAATCGACTTCTAAAAAGGAACACTCATGCTCTGAAATCACTCCAGATTGGACTGAAAGCGCTCATGATCTCGACTCAGAGCATAGTAATGACATAGATGTCCCATCAGAAGAAAGTAATTTGAAACATGATATTGCAACAAAGACTGATGACAAACTAGAGGATAGTTCAAATGAGATACACCCCAAAGAACTTGTTCTTAAAGAGACTGATGATATACTTGAATCTCCTGTCTATATCACCCCTGACTGTCCATTATCTGTAAAGGGAACTGATGAAGCTTCCATCCCAGTCCTTAGTGTATCAAATTCTGTTTGTGTAATTAATACTTCTTTAGCTAAGCCAGAGAGTGGGTCTGATACTAACAGCTCTGAATTTGAGTCTTCCAGTGATTGGAGTAAGGTTGAGCTCAAAATCATTGAACCATCTGATTTGGTGAAGGTGAATTATAATGCAGAAATGTCAAAATCTGCAACAAATTTTGTCAGTACAGCTACCAGGATACTGCAGGGAGAGGATGATGATGATGATGTTGTGTTTATTGATGATGTATCCCATGTATCGGATATTGTTGAAGCATCTTCTAAATCGGACATGGACTGTAGTCCTGAGACATCTAAAATGCAGGATATTACTTCTCCTATTCCTCCAAAAAGAAGAGTGAAGTCACCGTCCGAGTCTTTGCCACCTGTTCATCCCACAATGCCTTTGAATGACAAATGTGTGAATAATGGAAGTCTGGATGAAATAAATAATTTTTTGGAAGAAGATGGCAATAGTGGACTGTTAGCTTTACCTGTTAGAAGTCCCACACCTCCTAAAAGAAGTCCTAGACGTTCTCCAAGAGTGCCAAAAAGGAAAGATAAAATGCATCAAAGACATTCTTCTGCAGAGCTGGAATCACACCCAGTCGAGATTTTGCAACCGGTGTCATGCAAAGTAGAAAAGGTGCCTCCTCCAAGTTCAAGGAATAAGTTATTTAACTTCTCTCTCAAAAAAGAGAGAAGTAAAAGTGTCTCCTCACTTAATACAAAGAAAAATAAAGATAAGATTAAAGTGCCTACAAGATCTGAAAGTGAAGATATAGCTGTAAATTCTTTTAATTCGCCTGTTAGTAGAGATGATGACTCTGCATTTGAAAGCTCAGGAAAAAGAGTGGGAGTACGTAGTTTGGTCATAGATGGGACAATAAAAAGAAATTTCATTGTCATTCATCCTTCCGATGACTCCGATACCATAGGTTTAGCTCCGTTATCTTCCTTCAGTGGTAATGAAAGAATATCCCTTAGAGCTTCCAAAGTACTGTCTACTGTCAAGTCTCATATAAGTGGCAAACCAGATGTCTCAAAAAAGGAGGAAATGAGATTATCATCTAAGCAAGAAATTAAGAGAGAGTCAACAAAAACCTCTCAAGATGTGCAAAATAGAGACTGCTTAAATGCCAATACAAATTTCGGAGAATCAAGTTCTAAAAATTCGGATCTTGAGCAGAATGACAAACCCTGTGACAGTCATTTGCACCAGAGTTCTGTCAGCTTGTCAAGCATGGTGTCACATGTAAATACCAAAGTACATTTAGGGTCTTCAGGTGGACTGTCACAAATTGACTGCAATGCAGCTGTATCCTCAACCCAAGGCATTACTTTAAGCTCAAAAGGAACCACGTCAAGGCTGTGTGTTGTTATGTAATATTATGGTGCAAAACTTTGAGATTGTTGATATTTCTCGGGAAAATTTCTTTTTTTTATACATGTTTTTCCTTAGTGAAAGTTGCAGAATACTTAGTTGTGGCAATCAGCACATATCGTGGATTTTATTGTAGTCTGATATATGACTATAAGGCGCTTGCTCTCTAACATCTTTAAGCTTAATAAATTACAAAATATTATGGTGTTAGTGCAAGCGCTTGAAGTCCTATGAATACACTTTTTGACAATATATTTTGGAGGTTTCTTTTACACTATGAAAATATGGCAGTGAAGATCCATTTTTGCTTTAGTGCCAGCTGTGGCATTAAGTATTTGCTCCACATCCTGAAGCACAATGTTTCTTTCAAAATTTTGAGCAAAAGAGCCTGTGTATGATAAATTAGTGAGCATTTTACAAAGCTCTTATTTGAGAATAAAATCCACACCCCACTGGCTATGATAGTAAAACTTATGCTCCCAGTTGCAGTTTTTCCAATAGTTAAATAATTTTTCTAGTTGCCTAACTCATGAGAAAAGTGTATTATATACATTATTGCAGTAAAACGGTAACACTACATGAAAATTGTTTGTGGCAAAAGCATTGCAACAAAGAAACTTGATCAACTCTCTAAGTGTAAACAGAAGACGAAGTTATAGCGAGAAAAAATTCAGTTTAATACCTTTGTTAATCATTGTATTTTTTTTCATTAGTCTAATATGATTTAAAATACTGTCTGTATATTGAGAATGCCTTATTAAGTTTTATAGAATATTGTTTCCTCAAACATAAATTTAGTGTTTGAAAGGTTAATCACTTATATGTTTTGTTAATTTGATAATATACCCTGTCTGTCTTTTAATGGAACTCTGATTGATTGTATTTTGCTTTTTTCATATTTTAGTATATATACTACCTTGCTTTCTCGTGATTCACACACTGTACTGGCCATGAAGCATTGTAGCCTATTAGGATTTATTTGTTCATTGTTACTTAATGCTATTGGAAGATTTTGAGATATTATCTTAATTTTTGTGAACTATAATTACCGAGTCCTTCTTTATTAACGTCGGTCAGTATCATTTTGTGCTCATAGAGACCCCAGATTTTATAGATTCTTGTTCTGCTATTCTCTCAACCTCTACTCTCTATTTTGTTCTCAGCCCCTATACTCTCTCCTCTACAATTGCTTTTCGAAAATTATAAAAAAAAAATTCAAATATATTTTCTCATACCCCGTCATACAGCCTTATATTTTCATGTAAATATTCAGTTTCAATTGATTATTTTGTCATTTTGTTTTAATGGGCAAAATATTGTGTACATCATCCTTATTATTATTTGCTCAAGTACAGTATAATATTTGTCTTGTTTTATATGTTTAGGTTTACTGTAAGTTTAATAAGCTGTAGAGGTTTAGTTTTGAGTGATGTTTAATGGCTATTTTTTTCATGCTTGTATGTTCATAATGATATGTGGTTGATGTAAACACTTTTGTATGTAAAATTAATCATGAGTGTAGCAGTTTGTTTTTTTCTAAGCTATGATGTAGTTCTAAGGCCACTTCATTTTATGATTTTTTGTTTTTTTTTTACTAAACTTTGCACTGAAGTTATTCTAGTAATTAGAAGAAAGACTATTCGAGAGGTATTTGTGAATTTGGTCTTTCTCGAGGCAGAATAGACTTTATTAATTGCAACGCATTGCTTCTCATCTGGCTAGAATAATGAAAGTGGGATAAAAAGTACACTACTTTTTAGTAATTTACAGCTTTAAGTATTTGTTTTATCTGTATGTATACCATAAACTTTTTCAAGTTTTGGTAAGTCACTGTTTTATTTTGATTGTATTTTCCTTTCATTCGTGAGCTTTGGTTGATAGGAGATAATCGTAATTCTTGGAAAAATTCAGCTTTCATTCGGTAGCTTTGGTTGATAGGAGATAATTGTTGTAATTCTTGGAAAAATTCAGCTTTCATTCATGAGTTTTGGTTGCTAGGAGATAATCGTTGTAATTATTGGCAAAATTCAGCTGAACTACAGTTTTCATATTTAAAGAAATTGTGTAATCTTAAATGCTACATTATACCACATTTATATCCTTTGTTTAAAGTTTCTATGACCTAATTATTCTTAGTTCTAATAATCCAACAAAACATTTTTTTATTTTTTTTTCCTTCAGTGTAAGTTTTTATGTTGTTTAAGGCTTTTATATCTTTTTCTCTCTTAGATAAGTAAGAGTAATTGCTTCAAGTCACAAAAACAACTGTGAATGTGGAATTCTTTCTTCTCCACCACCATAACTATGCCAGTATTTTTTATACCAAACATTAGCAATGATCTTTTACAAATATGAAACTTTTGAAGAATGTTTAGAAGCAAAATATGTTCATTTAGCCAAAGTGTTTTTGTTCAGTGTGTTTGGCTTTGACCAGACATGGTCTTTTGTAAAGGTAACAAGAATCTCTGTCTTTATAAAGCTTTGCCTCTCTATACTATTAGATTTATCTTGAAAATATTAAGTACACAAAGGCTGCAATCCCCTTTGTAAGGAAGGTAGCTGAGTCAAAGGACACATTCACCAGTAGCCAAACATGCCTTGAACACTCCTATCAGCTCCATTGGGTCATCCACTAGGTTAGTGGGCAAGGATCTTTTATTATATGCTGCTATTTATGCTCTAATATACTGTATGTAGTATCGAAATTTTTTTTTTTTATGTCCTGCGTCTTACATATTGTCAAAGCAATTGTATACTTGTTTTTTTTATTATGCAGTACTACAGGGCTGTTTAATGTAGCATGTGATATCTCCTAGCCAAAATAGGAGTGATGCAGTTCTTTGTACATCTTTACACCCTGGGTGTAATATACAATCAGTAAATTAGTACTGATTTCATACATATATGTATACATTCATACATATACTATGTTTAGTCAGTGTTATAGCAGTATGTTTTCATGAAATGTAGATGTGATAGCATTATATAATGGAAATGTAAACATATGATACCATTCATTATTAATTTTATTGATATTCCCCTGTGCAAAAATTTGTTGAACTTTTCTTATGTTATCTTTATAATCATCTATTTTGATGTATGTAGTGCACAATTATACTTGTAACATGCTTACTGTCAAAGCTGTGTTGCATATTTGTTCATTTTTAGGAAAATACAGCATGAAGAAGCTTGATTGCATGATTTTATTTTATTATTTTTTCAATGATATTGAAGTTTATAATATTCTTTCAGAGATAAACAGGAGGTTGTGGAGAATAATGTGTTATCTTGTTTTTATTCAGGCAGATGTTATTATTGCTTTTTTCAGTGGTTGATTCAGTTTGTTATTTTATGCAGATCTTGTCTTTATTTGTGTATTGCTCTTTTCTGGAAGTTTGTTTATATATATTGAATTGTATACACTAAGTCACTGGTTGTTTAAACTATGTGCTTATTGTTTTTTGTAGTCTTCTCATGTTTGGTTGTTTTTTAAAAATGTAACGAGTAGTGAACTCCCTGACCCTTCTAGATATTGCCAGAGGCTACCACAGAAGAGATACTGTTTATATTTTGGTTAATATCTCTTGGTTTACCATTTCAGAAAATGACTGTTAAATGCTTTTAATAGCAAGCATTATGCAGATTTCTTTAAATGTAGATTTTGAAAGTTGGATTGTATTTTGTAGGTTTTAAATGAGGTGCTGGAATTTTTTTTTCTTCTCATAATCTGTCAGGAGTTTTCATGTAACAGATAATTTTTTTAATATATGTATCTTGGTGTCGAGTTAGAGCTGATTTCTAGATGTAAACTTCAAGTGTATTAATATGTATTCATAGAGATAGGATACTTAATTGTTTTGACTTTTTTTTCAAGTAAATTGGCAAATTTGTATTATATCGTGATGACACTGCATTCATACATTTACGATATTTAGTCAGTGTTACACCAGTATGTTTTCATGAATTGTAGACAAGCCATAAATGATATTCATAGCTCTTCTGGAAAGAGCATTAGAATTCAATGTCCTTATTATATGTGGTCATATGTTAAATGTGTTTATAGCAGTGCAAATACGTTCCATGAAAAATATTTATAATATCAGATTTTGGTAAAGGGTCAAGAAACTTTACCCATGTGCGCATAGGTTTTATAGTTTTATCATATTTCATTTGTATGTTTTAATATGAGTCATGTTATAATTATCATATGTGGCAAAATGTAGCCAAAAGACCTGGATACTCTTATAAATATATTTAAACTGCCATATATGTTCATGTATTTGATAGTAGTATGTCGTTTCATCTTAGTAGATCACAATTTTTAAAGTTCATTATATTCTTCTATTTCCAAAATAATGAATGAAAGATTATTATATTAGGTGAGAAGCATTATATAATGCCAATGTTCAAGTCCACACCTTAAATGTAAACATATTCTTGTGAATGTTGAGTTGTTTGCATGAACTATCCATCCAGTGTCCAGTAATGTCATATCAGTAACTTCGTAGTCGTAGTTGGTAATTTCCTTATATTGTAATTACATTGTGAGATATTACATCATCAGTAAGTTTGTGTCTTTATGCTTTTTCAATGCAATGAATTCGTGGTTTTAAATGTAGAAGAGGTAATAGAGCAATAAGTTACATCTATACTTAGTATTTTTTTGTTGATATATACGATAGATTAGATTATTTATTGACTATTACATACCATTATAAATCACTCTAATTTACTGTAGTAGCTATGTCAAAGAAATTCTGAGGTAGAATTTACATGTACTGTTTCCACAATGTTATTAACATAAGAAAATAAATTATCAAGACTTCCTCGTAAACAGATAAATATATTAACTTTTTGCATTGCCTAAAAATTTCTCGAGTCAAAAATAAAATAATCTTGTATGCTATGCTATCACTGTTGCTTAAAAGAAAAATGTGAATTGAATATCTTATCCTAAACAGAAAGTATATTTTATTTAACAAGAGTACACTTATTAGATTTAGTGAAGCTTGCATTGCTACCTATTATCATTTTGGATAATTTTCTTAATGTGTGATGAGCAACAGACCTGCTATTGGTTTGGATAGTCCCACATATGCTCTGCTTACAATGTAATGAGTTGTTTCCTGAGTCATGAGTCCTTCTAATTTGTCGCATTCATCTCTGGTAACTTCAACATGAGCAGAATTACTTACATGATTGTTCTCCAAATTTATGTGATCATGGAATCATCTTTTGCATGAACTCTTGCATAGCAATGTATATTTTAAAATTTGGCAATTCCAAAAAATTTTTCCACAACATTCACGCGAGTCAAGTTTATATGTTACGCTTACCATAAAGTGACGTGCAGGAATCAGACTCTCAAGTAAGAAATTGAAATGGAACAGATAATTTTTTATATATGAGAGAAAGTAGGCAGAGCTTAAGTGATAATCACTTACTCATCAGCAACCAATGAATTGTCTTTTTTGGAGCATACATTTTGATGTAGTGCGAATGAGCATTCATAAGCTAAATAAACTTTTATACTACTTATGTAGTAATTGTCATCCAGGATGGCAGTTAATTGGTTGTATATGCTCAAATGGGTATTCACAGAAAAGGTCATCAGTAAAGTTTTCTTACAGTTTATTTTCCTTGCACTCAAAACCCATAGCAGCAAACTTACTGCCGGTGTAATATCTCATTACGTACGTGCAATACAGTGTATATATTCACGATGTAAATACTATTCAAGGGTATCGCCCATAAAGGGAGGAGGAATGGTATTTGTGTCCAGGTTGAAATATTTTGATAAGGTCGAAGTGGCCTTATATGCAAAATAGGCAAACAAGAAATTAGAGTACTTGTTGGTCTTTGCAGATAACTTTTTATATAAGATTGCATGTTTTCTCAGAAATGATACTTTTATATAAATAAGGATTTGGGTATTTAAATGCCATATTATATAAATTTCTAGTGAAAATAATTAATGGTAGCTTTTGTCGCTTACATGCATCTTAAGTGACACATTAGCCTATTTTTATATACTGTTTGGTGCTGTATCGTACCATCTGAGCAGTAAGCTGCTAAATAATTTTGTTTTTCATTAAAACAGCCTTATTAACTATCACTTTATCGATGATAAGGTAGAAATTTAGCTGCTTATTGGTGATTATTAAACCGTAGAACATGATAGGCAATCCCATATTTATCAGAGCTAGTCATATTTTAATATAAAATTCGGTATATTTGAATATGTCCATTATAGATTACTTGCCAGTTACAATGGTGACTGTTTTTTTCATAGAATGAAAGTGTTTGGAGCTTTTAGCTACCTTTTTTTTTATTGCTAGTTTCAGGTCAAGTTCTTGATTTTGATGCTAATATTTTCATACTGTGTTTATACCTCATAGTAATGATTTTGTATGAAGCAGTATACATTGATAAACATTTAGTGATTGTACTTTGTACTATTTATGAGATCTTTATATCTTTCCCTTCTGACCCATTACTTTTACTTAAATGTTCTTGTACCTCTACCTTGTACACATTTACAAATTATCAAACTAGTTGAAACTTACATCAAATAGGAAGTGATGCATATAAGATCGTAATGGTTTGAGTCGTTATGATGCTTTTATCATGTTATAAATTTTTCTGATTGCAAGTAAATGAAAACCACTTGAATAATTAGTCATATGTGAAGCATTTTGATGTTCTTGACTACTTCAGAAAAGATAATTAATTTGTAAGAATAATAATTTGTATTACTATAATTTAAGTACATGTATGTGATATACTTTTAAACATCATTGTATTTGTTTTGTTGTTTTTGTGTCTAGAATTGAAAATTTACTCTGGTTGTATGTTCCAACAAAACTGGCTATGAGTTATCCCTTTTGGTATGAAAAGACACTTGGGAGCATCTGCATAGTTATTGGATTTTAATGTAGTTTTAGGATTAGCGAACTGCATTAGTGCTGAATAATTTTTTGCATTGTAAGAATGCAAGTTGATCATCGTCAATAACTAGCAGAAATTAGCCAGTTTAATTTTCCTTTGAAGAAAATACAATTAGTCCCAGAAATTCATTAGAGCTTGTCGACCATAATTGTGTATGCTTTTATCATTGAGATATACCAGAATAGTTTGTTGTAATTGTCTTTTTTATAGAAATTTTTTGGTGGTCAGTAATATTAATATGTGAGACTATATCAATATTAACTACTGGTGTGGTTATTCATAAGTTGCACAGTATAGTATACTGGTAATGCATATTCTGTTTTTTTTCTTGTTTGGTGTTTGATGTTATGATACTTTGATGTTATATGTTTTTTGTTTTGGAAAACTATGTGTCACTTTGATAACTGAAATTACCAAAATACTGTCTGTAATTGAGTGTGAATACCTCTTAATACCCTGAGGAGGTCCTGTCATTTTATATAAGGTGTCAGTTTCTTTTTGTAAAATCTTATTGTTTTCTCTGATGCATTAGCATACATTTTAAGTTTTTGTAAGTCAAGCATAATTTGGATACTGATTTTATATTTAACATCATTGAAATTTGTTTATTTATTTTGTACATTTCACTTTGCTGAAATGTACATATTGACGCTGACATAGTTCTGTCACCTTTTTCTCTCAATATGTGTTCTTTACTTTTATACATAAACTGCACCCATTTTAATATGTTTTTTAGTATCTGTATTATGCATAACCATGCTCTAAGTCTATTTGTATTCAATCATTTGACAATATATTGGTTTTGTATTGAGAATCTAGACAATAATCTATGCATAATCAAAAGTTGAATATCATGAAAATGATGATAGGTAGATTAATTACTGGATTTTGAATTATGGAATAATGTTATTATTGATGTAGTTTGCTCTTAATATGGTCCATCAGTTTCTTCATATGAATGTAAAACCGTTTCCGGGTCTCTCTCATGCCAAAGGATGTTACAGTGTCATGTCATAAATAGAAATTATTTATGTAATGTTCAAAGTCATTGGTAAGTAAAAAGAAATTAAAACTATGTACTTTTGTGTTCTTAGTGTGTTCTTACTTTTGTGTTCTTTACTGGCCTGTAAGAGGATCTATTTTCTTATGCTTTTCTCATGTCTTATTTTTCTCATTCTTTTTTTCTTGTTACATTATTGAAAATATTGCCATGTTTTTTACGGAATTTTTGTTCGCTTAAAATTTTGAAAAAGACATTAATACTTAGCTTGATGTATTAAAAATACGTCAGAAATTATTAACATTTTAAATTCATGACACACTCTAATGCTTAAGGTGTTGCTATATTCGTTCATAATGGCACTTTCAGACCTTCATCAAGCATCACACACAGCAAGTCGCAAAAGAAATGAAACACACCAGTGGTTTTTTAAGGAGATATTACATCATTCATAAATTTGAGAGTTCAGGATTTGAAAAGGTTAATATTCAGTCCTCCCCCAAAATTTGTGGCATAATTGTTTATCCTTCACTACACACACACTCACTCACTCACTCACTCACTCACTCACTCACTCACTCACTCACTCACTCACTCACTCACTCTCTCTCTCTCTCTCTCTCTCTCTCTCTCTCTCTCTCTCTCTCTCTCTCTCTCTCTCTCTCTCTCTCTCTCTCTCTCTCTCTACACACACTCACTCACTCACTCACTCTCTCTCTCTCTCTCTCTCTCTCTCTCTCTCTCTCTCTCTCTCTCTCTCTCTCTCTCTCTCTCTCTCTCTCTCTCTCTCTCTCTCTCTCTCTCTCTCTCTCTCTCTCTCTCTCTCTCTCTCTCTCTCTCTCTCTCTCTCTTTTCTCCTGGAGGACGAAACAATAGGACCTAGACACGTAATGCTGAGCCTTTTATTTCATGAGAGGTGTGAAGAATTACATAGTCTTATGATTTCATTTACCTTGATTTTTCCTCATTATATTTTCTTCTGTTTTGAGTGTTCACTTTAAAAGCCTTTTTTTCTCAATTTCTCTAGTTTATATGATGGTATCAATGAATTAGTTTTTATTCTATTCTTACTCATTATTCCTAAGGTGTGATTGCATGCTGAGTTTGCAATGGGTTGCAAGTCTACAATACAGATTAGTACAGATGCTCCCCAACTTACGATAGAGTTAGATTCCAGAAGTCTGTTCGTAAGTTGTGTTTAGCCAAAACAACGTACTGTGTAGTACATTAATATGTAGTACTGTACAGTACTTACCCTAAACACAACTTCTGAATAAAACTAACATTCAGACATAAAGTATTAATGAATTTTAATACAATAATAATAATATAATGTAAAGGACTACATACATTGATAAATGGGTTGAACCACTTGGAAATCTTAAACTTCTGTGATGATGGGAGAGAGATGGTAAGGTATTGCAGAGTTACAGTTCTAGGTAATAATACAAGTTATATGTAATAATAAGAATAATAATAATAATAGTAATATTATTAATAAATTGTAATACCTGTTGTACTGTAATAATAATAATCACCTTTGACAGATGCTAAGATTTTGCCCAGGTACATGTAAATTTGTTTCCTTATCGTAAAAACACCATTTTATTTAATAAACCATAAAACATAAATCATATTAATAAACTGTAATATGTACAGTCATAATAAAAAATTGTAATAATAATGCAGTACAGTACAGTACCAACCTTTTAAACAGGTAGCGAAAGTTTGTGGTGACGTAAGAGAGAATGTAAAGTATCAGTAATAGCACAAATATTTTTGGTTAATAACTGTAAAACATGAATTATAATAATAAATTGTAATATGGACAGTAATAATAAGTAATAGTGCATACAGTAAACTATTGTACAGTACCTACCTCTTACAGTTTCCACATTCCCCCTTGCTCTAGAGCAGAGGAGGAGGAGGCAGCATTAGGACCAGTAGGCAATGGGATGGGTTGTTGTACGGCAATAGCACAAATATTTTTGTTTATAAATCGTGAAACATAAAGAATATTAATTGTCATATGTATAGTAATAATGAGAAATTGCAGTAGTACATATGGTAAACCACTGTTCGGTACCAACCTTTTACAGTAAACGGATAGTAAAGGCTTGAGGTGACGTATGCGACAAGGTAAAGTCTAACTGCTTCTACATTCCCCTTTGCTTGAGAGCAATGGAATGGGTTGATGTACTGTAATAACAGATATATTTTTTGTTAGTAAGCCATAAAACATAAATTATATTAATAAATTGTAATGTGTATAGTCTTCTTTTTGTTCCACTTTAATTCAATAGTCTCTTCTTGAATCAACATGAGAGACAATCTTACCTGACGTTGCCACTGGTGTTCCATCCAAATCGTTAGAAGCTTTTCTGTTTCTTTGATAAGCCTTCCCCTCTTCTTTCTCATAATAATAGACTGTGTAGGCACTGCACCTGACACATGTTCCGTAATACGTTCTCTGTCTTTGTAAATGGTGCCACAGTGGAACAAGTCATATAAGTGCGAACAACATTCACCATTCTTTTACCACTATCAGGTCTTATTATTATCGCCAATTTAGTTTCCATTGAAATGGCATGCCTTTTATTTATACCACCACAATAACATCAATAGCCTTACACTTTTCACCACTCATGATTACTACACAATGAGCAAGGTATTTCACGATGAAAAATCTGATACTCAACGAAGAGTTTCACTGTCTATGGGACGCAATCTGTGAACACACTTGGACAATGTGGTGACCTACAGGTACAGTTCTGCCCGAGCCTCGTTAGTAGCCGAATGTCGTACTAGGTGGACTTGTCACTGCGCGGAAAGTTTAAATTGGCTGCAACATGGTTTTGTATATTTTTTATTTTCACTTTTTTTACTTTCGGCAAACATTGTTCGTATCTTCGAAAGTTCGAAACTCGACTGTTCGTAAGTGGAGAGCGTCTGTATTACAAATCTTCAAATTTTAATAGAATATAGTTATTTTTAATTTAATTACTTTAGGAGCTGACAGGAATTGCCTTCATCAGCATCAGTTTATTTACAGTGAAGTTTATCACCGCTATAAAATATAGCTTCAAATATCCAGAAGTAATTATGCTTTTGCTTATTGCTTGTTTTTATAGAGTTTGTTTGGAAACTTCTGTGGTACTTTGTTGAAAGGTAGTTTATTAACATTTACCAGCTTTGCAGCAGCAAAATGTGAGTTTTGTTATTTTTAACTTTATATATGCTTTTCTATATCAGTATTTTTGTATTAAGTATCTCTTGTTAATTATTATTATTATTATTATTATTACTGTTTTTACTCTCTCTCTCTCTCTCTCTCTCTCTCTCTCTCTCTCTCTCTCTCTCTCTCTCTCTCTCTCTCTCTCTCTCTCTCTCTCTCTCTCTCTCTCTCTCCTCTCTCTCTCTCTCTCTCTCTCTCTCTCTCTCTCTCTCTCTCTCTCTCTCTCTCTCTCTCTCTCTCTCTCTCTCTCTCTCTCTCTCTCTCTCTCTCTCTCTCTCTCTCTCTCTCTATATATATATATATAATATATATATATATATATATATATATATATATATATATATATATATATATATATATATATATATATATATATATATATATATATAAAACACTCCAAACTTTCAGAATCTGTCTTTGTCTTCCTCCTGCTCGTGATGACTGTAGCCTCTGAGTCTCGGGTTTTATTGTTTCACCAAAATTTCTGTACATTTATACTATAGTGAGTTTTTCATTTAAGTCATTTTGTCATGCAGTAATTTGGATTTTTGCTGTCTGTTATTATTATTATTATTATAGTAGTATTAGTATTTATTATTATTACTATTATTATTATTATTATTATTATTATTTTTATTATTATTATTATTATTATCATTATTATTATTATTATTATTATTATTAGCAAGGCTCTCATAGAGTATTGTGATATGAGTTGCCATATGTCTGACCTAGTCTGTCCTCGTTTCAATTTCCTGGCTAAATATCAAACTTTTTATAAGAGTACTTCCAAATATCAACCTTCCATTGAATTGTAATGTCTAAAATATTTTTTACTCTGGACTTTTCTTACTCTCGTATGGGATGAATGGGTTCAGATGCATATTGTAGATGTCCTTCACTGTAATATTAGGTATATGCAGTACTTTTTTTGTAATATTCCTAGGTAAAATGCCATAATTATTGTAGTAGTTTTGGTGGCATTTGGAAAGAAGCACGACTACTAATTAAAGAATTTAACGAGGAATAGCATTGTTAGGTAACAGGTGAGCGTGTTTTAAGTACAGATAATATGAAGAACTACATCTTTGTTTTGATTTTCTAACTAATTACTTCCATAGCTATAATGTTATATGTGATTTTGATCGAGAATCCCAAAACACTTTTGGTTAAGAGATGCAAAATTCCTCAAAGAATGCAATGTCTGTAAATAGATTTCCCAACCTAATTACTTTTGCGCAAAAACGAGTAATATCTTATGAATGCTGCTTTGTGGCCTGTAAAATTAAATTATTGTTGGTACGCTGGAATATTTACATTGCTGCTGCCTAGCTTTGCCGCTTAGTATTGTTCATTGGTTGTGTGTATTTCTCCTTGCTCGTGTCATTTTTGTTTTGTAGCAAAGACAGAATGGACTGGCAAGAGATTGCATAAATTTGTGTCAGAAACTTAGTAATTTGCATTACAATTCCATCTGGAAGCTCAGAAGGCTTGTGGCATTGAAGCAATGGCTGTAATCCATTCGTGCTGACCTTATATGGTTGGAGAAAGACAAGCATCTTGTCAAGCCTCCCGCTTGGAGGAATCCTTAAGTAACCGAGAAACTTCATGCTTTTGTGAAAAAAAATTTCAAGTAACAGGAAGAGATATTTAAAAGTTACTGGTCAGTGGATGTGATTTAGCTCTAGTCATTTTGACAAGATTTGTCATGCACTGGTATACAGCAAAATTTGTGCTAAAGATCCTTGCATCTTAGCAAGGAGATCGCCACCTTTATGTCTGCTGGGACATTCTGAAGGATCCATACTTAAAAAATGACTAGTGATGAGGCCTGGTCGTATATATAGACCCAACAACTCCAGTTCAATTTTCACAATGGAAGTCATTATGAGGCTTGTCAAGTTCGTAGTAAGGTGCGATTATAGTATAAAACATTGCTTATTACGTTACCTAGTTTTTGCTCTTTCTCTTTAAAGATAATATTAAAGGCTTGATCAGCAGCTTTATTGTTGCTCCTATACAGATGCATTGGATCAGTGATTCTTAACCTTTTTTTGTGTAGCACCCACTTTCCACTAGTTGCATAGCCCAATTCCTCCCTTCATTTGGGAAAAAGGCAGTATGTGTGAATAAATTTTCTTAATGTGGATGATAAAATAATTTTAAACGTAATTTTTTTCAGCATGTATTATCGTCTGTGTTTAGATTTTGTTTTATTTAAGTAACTTTAACAGCCCTGTCATGTATAATAGATTTATATTGTAGTAAAAAATTAATTTAATTATATTAGCTCACTACCCCCTACAGTGCCCCCAAGAACATACTGCCCCCTTCATCAAGCCCAGTGGCCCTCAGGGGGAACTATTGCCCAGGTTAAGAACCACTGCTTTAGATGATGAATATTTTGTGTGATTTGGAATAGAATGTCTGTACTTGGTATGGATTGTAGATATTTAATTGCTAAACAATAAGATATTGATATTATACCTCAAGGATTTATTCATAAAATTAGAGAAATCAGATTGAAAATTTTTACCAAGCAGATAATGGATAATCCTCACAAACAAGATATAGATTTTCCCTTATAAGTTTTGCAAAGATTACAACTCTGATGACAGAATTGGTTGCATTGGTTGGGATTTGTATTATGTTAAGTAATTCTCCATTTTTGTTGAGTGGAAGTCTGCTGTTACTTGAATATTAAAAATGTCACTAGGAGTATTACAAAATAAAGTTCTAATTTTACATAGTGAAAATACTAATACCAATCAGATGTGCTTAAGCAGGTAGGATATTCTACTGGGGGGAGGAGTTACTTCATCTCGTTTTACCATAATTATGAAGTGCTGCATCTTGGAAAAAGGAGAGATTACAATGGTAAACTCTATATATCAGTGATTAATATTAATCTTTCATGCTCTCATATTTTTCTATGACTGTATATTCCTGTCTTTATACTTATGTTGGAGGTGGCATTTGTGGAATTCCTTCCAATATAAAACGAACATTTTATAATCTTCACTCGAATAAAATTCTACTTCGTGTAAGCAGTTTGCATTAACCTTCTGAGAAAAATATTATTGGCTAATTTTTTTTTCTAATCTTTGTATGTATTTGTCTTGAGAGTTTTCATATTAGACATAATCAGCATCTGGAATGAACACAATAATAAATTTTAGTGAATTGTCTTTTCATGTTTAGAATTTTAAATTTGCTTATTGCTATATAGCATGGGATCTGATTTAATTGCGAAAATGGAGCCACGCTTGAGGTTGGGAAGAAGCTATACATGTACTATGAACAAGCATTCAGAAAGAATGTGTTCATTCCCTAGCATAGCATTTGGCTGTGAGGACTGCTTCTTATAGACCTTCAGTTGTGTAATTGGTAGCACCTTGGCACACTATGTGTCTTAGGTTCAAGTTCCGACCAAGGGCAAAATATGTTTTAACATATGTTTATTTGATTATTATTGATGCCATATAGTATGGGATTTGAATTAAATGAAAAAAAGAAGCCATAAGTGAGATTGGAAGAAGCTTTAATATGAACAAAAAGCATTCAGAAAGAATGTGTTCATACCCTAGCATAGCGAGTTGGCTGTGAAGTTTGCTTCTAGACCTTCAGTGGGGTAGTTGGTAGCATTTTGGCACAATGTGTCTTAGTCTCGAGTCTCGGCCAAGGACAAAATAAGTTTCATGTTTTCACATGTGTTGATGTGTTTATTTTGGTAATATTGATGTCATTTTATATGAATTAAATGCGAACATCAAATCACCAGTGAGGTAGGGAGGAAGGATAATATGACCAAAAAACATTCATATGAGGAAAGTCATATAGGTACTATTGAGGTCATAAACTCAGTTGTTAACATGGCACGGGGGAAAAAATGTAGGATTTTGATTATGGGAGACTTTAATCATAAAGAGATAGATTGGATAAATCTTGACCCACACAGTGGTGAGGACTCATTTGGGGCAAGATTCCTAGATTGCGTACAAGGGAATTTCCTACACCAACATGTAATGGAACCAACAAGAGCCAGGGGTGGGGATGAGCCATCACTACTTGATCTAGTGTTCACAGATAATGTGTTGGATATTGAAAATATTGAGTATGAACCACCAATTGGAAAGAGTGACCACTGTGTGTTGTTGATGGAGTATATCATTGAAGATATTCTTCCTGAGAGTAGAGGCACTGAGGACATGAGGAGGAACTATCGGAAAGGAGATTACATCAAAATGAATGAGCTTTTTGCAGTTATTGACTGGAGAACCTTATTTTACAACAAATCTGTACAAGAAATGTATGACATCTTTTGTGAGAAATATGGGAAGATAGTAGATTGCTGCATACCTGTCACCAAAGTAGGTGTAATTCATGCCAGAGAGAAATGGTTCGATAATGGGTGTAAAAGAGCTAAGGAGTGGAGACAAATGCTGGAAAAGGTATAGGAGGAGAAAAAACATAAATGCCTGGCAAACCTACAAAAGAGCAAGAAATGACTACCTAAGTAAAAGGAGAGAGGCAGAGAGAGATTATGAGAGGGACATCACCAGGAAGGCTAAAGAAAATCCCAAGCTTTTCCACAGCTTTATCAGAGGAAAACTGAAGGTAAAAGAACAGGTTTTAAGGCTAAAGAGAGCGGATGGAAGCATCACTGAGACGGACGAAGAGATCTGCAAAGAATTGAACAAGGAGTTTCAGTCAGTATTTACAGTAGAAAATACCCCACCCCCTCAGATTGCAGTGATAGAAGCTCAAGGGCCGGTATTAGAGAACATCAACCTTACAGCCACAGAGGTATGCAAGGCGCTGATGGATTTAGATGTTCATAAAGCTACAGGTCCTGATGACATATCCCCTCATGTGCTTAAAAAATGCGCAAACACAATATCAGTGGCACTAAGTATCATATTTAAGGAGTCACTGGAGTCGGGGGAGATTCCAAGATGCTGGAAACAAGCAAATGTGATACCTATCTTCAAAAAGGGAAGGAGGGATACGGCTCTGAACTATAGACCAGTTTCCTTGACCAGCATAGTTTGCAAACTTATGGAGAAACTACTAAGGAAACATATCTCTCTTCACTTGGAATCCTTCAACTTTTTGTCAGTGAGGCAACATGGCTTCAGAGAAGGTAGATCAACAGTAACAAACTTATTAGAATTTTATGATGAGGTAAGCCAAATCTTACAGGAAAGAGAGGGCTGGGCAGATTGCATATTCCTAGACTTCCAGAAAGCATTTGACACTGTTCCACATGGGAGACTTATTAGGAAGCTGCAATCAATGGCTAGAATAGGTGGAAATGTCTTGGAATGGATAAAAACTTACTTAGAAGGAAGGGAACAGAGGGTTAGAGTAAGACAGTGTCTGAATGGAGAAGAGTTAGTAGTGGAGTTCCACAGGGTTCAGTTTTAGGGCCACTTTTGTTCCTTGTATATGTAAATGACCTACCAGAGTCTGTAAATTCATTCATGAATATGTTTGCAGATGATGCAAAGATTGTGAAGAAAGTAAAAAACGAGAACAATGGTAGAGAACTTCAGGAGGATCTAAATAATCTGCATGAGTGGTCAGAAAAGTGGCTAATGAAATTCAATACCTCAAAATGTAAGGTAATGAGAATGGGTACAAGTGCAAGAAGGCCCAAGCTTGACTACTCGGTGGCTGGAGTACAACTTCAAGAGACAGAAAATGAGAGAGATCTAGGAGTAAACATACTGGCAGATTTGTCTCCAGAAATACATATAAATGGCGTAGTAAGGGCAGCATATGCATTCTTATCAAATGTAAGGGTAGCCTTCAGGCACATGGACAAGGAAATGTTCAGAAATATTTATGTAACCTATGTGAGGCCAAAACTCGAATATGCAGCCCCCTTTTGGAATCCGCACTTGAAAAAGCACATAGCTAAGCTTGAAAAAGTTCAAAGACATGCCACGAAACTGGTGCCAGAAATACGCAATCTCAGTTATGATGAGAGACTGAGGGAATTAGACTTGCCATCACTCGAAGCTAGAAGAGTAAGGGGGGATATGGTGACAGTCTTTAAATTCCTTCATGGTTATGATAGAGTGGATAGGGATCGATATTTCGATATGGCTGGCTCTAGAACTAGAGGTCATAGTTTGAAGCTTCGTAAGAAAACTTCTTTGCAGGATGTAAGGAAATACTTTTTCAGTGTAAGAGTAGTTGATAATTGGAATTGGCTAAGCGAGGAGGTAGTTAATGCTATCTCAATCCATAGTTTTAAGGACAGGTACGATAAGTATCACTAAGTCTAAAATGGAACCGATCAGGAGACGGGAAGATACGAGCTTTGGGCTCTTTCCCGTAAACACAATTAGGTAATCACAGTAGTTACCTGTGAGGATTGCTTCTTCTAGACCTTCAGTGGTGTATTTGGAAGTGCTTTGGTGCACTAATTATGTATTAGGTTCGAGTCCAAGCTAAGGCCAAAATGTGTTATATATATATATATATATATATATATATATATATATATATATATATATATATATATATATATATATATATATATATGGTTCCGGTTTTACGTCACGGACTCCCTTATCTACCAAGGGCTAGGACGGTTGCCTTCTTGCGAAGGACTTGTTTTGGCAGATGTAATCCTTACGCTGAGTGCATGCCCTTGCTAACCTCATATATATATATATATATATATATATATATATATATATATATATATATTATATATATATATATATATATATATATATATATATATATATATATATATATATTGGAAAGATATTTACCTCATATATTCTTCACAACAATAGCACTTCATTGTCCTTAGATTTCATTCCTCGTAAATTCGGATCCAGTATGTACAAAACCTTGTGTGAGCGAGCTAGTGCTACCCAGACTGAGGATTTCTCTCTCTTATCAGGAATGAAAATGTACTCAAGCAAAGCATGTCAGACTTATATGGTAAGTTGTTTGGGCTAGAAGAAGTTGTATTATTCAATTTTTGTTCAAAAAAGACTGTGTGAATTCGTGAATACAAATCATTTGAATGGTTAAGTTCGTATATTCAAATACATTGCATTCACTACATTATATATGATATGCATTTGAATATATACGAACTTAACCATAATCACAAGCTTCAGAGAAGTAACATCAACTATGCATGATTATTATTATTATTATTATTATTATTATTATTATTATTATCATTATTTTTATCATTATTATTATTATTATTATTATTATTATTATTATTATTATTATTATTATTATTATTTTTATCATTATTATTATTATTATTTTTATTATTATTATTATTATTATTATTATTATTATTATTATTATTATTATTATTATTATTATTATTTTTATTAATAATAATAATAAAAAATCGCTTAGGTTTATTGCTCCATTCATGTCGGAGGTAGGTGAAGAACATACCACTGTAGTTGGCCTTCACCAATTTAATTTTTCATGGTTAGAAAATAAATTAAGCCATAGAAACTCTCTCTCTCTCTCTCTCTCTCTCTCTCTCTCTCTCTCTCTCTCTCTCTCTCTCTCTCTCTCTCTCTCTCTCTCTCTCTCTCTCTCTCTCTCTCTCTCCATATATATATATATATATATATATATATATATATATATATATATATATATATATATATATATATATATATATATATATATATATATATATATATATATATATATATATATATAATTGCCTAATTGTGCTTATGGGAAAGAGGCCTATGCTCGTAACTCCCCGTCTCCTGGTCTGTTCCATTCTTGTACTCAGTGACGCTTATCATATTAGTCCTTAAAACTATGAATCAAGTTAGCATTAACTACCACTCTTACAGTAAAAAGTACTTCCTTGCATCCTGCAAAGAAGTTTATTACGAAGCTTGAAACTTTGATCTCCAGCTCTAGAGCAACTCATATCAATATATCGATGACTATCCACTCTGTCAAAGCCATGTAGAAATTTAATAACTGTCACCACATTCCCTCCTCATTCTTCTAGCTTCGAGTGATGATAAGGCTAATTTCTTCAGCCTCTCCTCATAACTGAGATTGCGCATTTCTGGCACAAGTTTTCTGACGTGTCTTTGAACTTTCTGTAGCTAATTAATGTGCTTTTTGTAATAGTGGATTTAAAAAGGGGGCTGCATATTCAATCTTTGGCCTCAAATAAAGTACATAAATATTACTGAACATTTCCTTTTCCATCTGTCGAAAGGCTACCCTTACATTTGCTAAGAAAACATATGCTTCCCTTACTATGCCATTTATACGCATTTCTGGAGACAAATATGCCAATATGTGTACTCCTAGATCTCTCTCATTTTCCGTCTCTTGAGGTTTTGCTCTTGCTATAAAGTATCCAAGCTTGGGCCTTCTCGCACTTGTACTCATTCTCATTACCTTACACTTTGAAGTACTGAATTTCATTAGCCACTTTCTGACCACGCATGCAGACTGTGCACGTCCTCTTGAAGTTCTCCACCATCGTTCTCGTCTTTCACTTTCTTCACAGTTCTTTGCCTCATTTTCAAGAATATTTAAAAATGGAATTACAGATTTGTAGGTCATTTATGCACGCAAGGAAGAAAAGTGGCTCTAAAACTGAAGTCTGTGGAACCCCACGACTATCCCTTCTCCATTCAGACATTGAATGTCTTACCCTAAACCTCTGTTCCCTTCATTCTAAGTAAGTTTTTATCCATTCCAAGACATTTCCACCTACACTTGCCATTACTTCCAGTTTCCAAAGAAGTCTCCCATGTGGGACCATACCAAATGTCCTCTGAATATCCCGGAATATACAATCTGCCCAGCGCTCTCTTTCCTGTAAGATCCGGCGTACCTCATCATAAAATTCTAATAAGTTTGTTACTGTTGATCTGCCTTTTCCGGAGCCATCTTGTCTCGCTGACAAAAAGTTGAATGATTCCAAGTGAAGAGAGGTGTGTTTCCTTAGTAGTTTCTCCATAATTTTGCAAACTATGCTGGTCAAGAAAACAGGTTTATAGTTTAGAGATGTATTTCTCCTTCCCTTTTTGAAGATAGGTACCACGTTTGCTTGTTTCCAGCATCTTGAAATCTCCCCAGCTTCCAGCACCACCGACATTGGTTTAGCTCATTTTCTAACTATGTAAGGGGATATATCATCAGAACCTGGAGATTTATGGGCATATACCTCTGTATATGCCCATAAATATACCTCTGTAGCTGAAAAGATGATGTTCTCTAATACCGGCCCATGAACTCATATCTTTGCAATCTGAGGGGGTGGAGTATTTCTGCTGTAAATACAGACTGAAACTCCTCGTTCAGTTACTCACAGATCTCTTCATTCATCTCAACAATGCCTCCATCCGCTCTCTTTAATTTTAAAACCTGTTCTTTTGCCTTCAGTTTTCTTCTTATGAAGCTGTTGAAAAGGTTGAGATTTTCTTTAGACTCCCTGCTGATATTCCTTTCATAATTTCTCTCTGTCTCTCTTCTATTACTTAGGTAATCATTTCCTG
Organism: Halocaridina rubra; assembly: GCA_037179515.1. Lineage (NCBI taxonomy): Eukaryota > Metazoa > Arthropoda > Malacostraca > Decapoda > Atyidae > Halocaridina > Halocaridina rubra. The sequence goes on along the minus strand of JAXCGZ010015397.1, from coordinate 49,037 downwards.
CTCGTTTATAAGTCTGTCAGACATTAATGTTTATTCTCCTCCTATACCTTTTCCCACATTTGTTTCTCTACCTCTTAGCCCTCTTACACTCATTATTGAACCATTTCTCTCTGGCATGAAAAACTTCTCTTTTGATGGAATAAGTGACTATCTTCCCATATTCCTCCCAAAAGATTTCGTACATTTCTTTACAGATTTGTCGATAAATAAGGTTCTCAAGTCAATAACTTCAAAAAGCCCATTAATATTGTTTAATCTCCTTTCGGATATTTCTGACTCGTGTCCATCTCTGTGCCCTTACTTTCAGGTAGAACATCTTTAGTGATATACTCCATCAACAACATACAGTAGTCACTTTTCAATTGATGGTTCATACTCATTTCTTTTCAAAATCCAACACATTATCTGTGAATACTAGATCGAGCAGTGATGGCTCATACCCACCCCTGGATCTTGTTGGTTCCTGTACATATTGGTATAGGAAATTCCCTTGTACACAATCTAGGAATCTTTCCGCAAATGAGTCCGCCTCACTGTGCGGGCCATGCTTAATCCAATCTTTCTCTCTATGATTAAAATCTCCTATAATACAAATCCTACAACTTCTCTCCAGTGCGATTTTAACAACTAAGTTTAAGACTTCAATAGTATATATATATATATATATATATATATATATATATATATATATATATATATATATATATATATATATATATATATATATATATATATATAGATATATATAGATATAGATATATATATATATATATATAATATATATATATATATATATATATATATATATATATATATATATATATATATATATATATATATATATATATATATATATATATATATATATATATATATATATATATATATATATATATATATATATATATATATATACACACACACACACACACACATACACATTTTGTTTGTATTTTGTATATATATTGAGTTAAATGTAAAGTCTAATCTTGTGATAACATACCTTGGTTAGCAAGTGAGTTTATCAGTTAGGAAGAATATATAGCAGAAACAGGTGGGTGCCACCTCAGACACAGGTTCGAATTTTTCCTTCAGGTTTGACTTTTGTTTTGTTGCATTTTTTTTCTTTTTCTTTTTATCCTTAAATTATCATGGTCAAGTTTTTAAGTTAAGATGTGTGTTACCAGAAAAGAGATAAACTGAGTCACTATATAGCACTTATACGGAGATATAAAAATTCGGTGTGAAGCTTAATTAAAAGTTTTTCTCTTTTTTTTTTTCCTCTTTCTCGTCTTCTTTCTATATTCTGTGAGAGGGAGAACATAAATATGACGCCATCTCTGTCCCAAACCTCTCCCATCCATGGGTCGGTAGGAGGGGTAGCCATCAGGAGACTCAAACAGAAAATCAAGAATTTAGAGGAAATGGTTATAAGCCTTGATGATAAAATTCAGAATATGGATGGAGAAATGAAAGAGAATGAAACACTCAGAGAGCAAATAAGATCTTTGGAGGAAGCAAATAAAGCACAAGGGCAGGAGAGAAAGGAACTAGAAAAAAGAATAAAGAAGCTGGAAGGGGAAAAGAGTCAACTAGAATCTAGACTTTCTAAACAAGAAGATAAAAACAAACAGCTGAATGACAACCTAAAGGAATTAGATGTTAGTTCACTGCGCTCTTCTGAGAGAGACGAGATTGCTGCTTGGAATGTCCAGATTAAGGAAAACATTGAACAGTTCAGAAAAGAGTTCCAGGAGCTGAATATGGAAAATGATGCCATGAAAACTTCCTTTGCTGATGCACTAAAGGGGAATGTGGCAGTAAAAGAGGCTGTAAAGGTGGTGGCACTGGAAAACATAAAAACAGTTGACTATAAAGAGACAGTAATCGAAAAAATGAAAGACGTTGTGATGGAAAGGGCAAACCCACTCATCAGACAGGCACTTGATAAGGAGAAGACAGTGGTAATCTCAGGCATAAGCGAGTCCCAGGAGCCAACATGGCAGGGGAGACTTGAAGAAAATAAAGCTAGGGTTGTAGACCTGATAAGAAAGCTTGGAGTAGTATGTGGTCCTGAGGATATTGTAAACATACACCAACTAGGTAAATATTCGAGGGAAGGAAAGCCGAGACCAACAATAGTAACCTTTGAGAGAGGGGAAACATGTAGGGAAATATTGTTGAGAAAAAAAAAGTAAAAGACCTTCAAGAATTCAAAGAAGTGTTCATTAGACAATACAGAACACAGGAAGAGATGGGAAAGATCAAAAACTTGTTGCAAGAGGCAAGAAGGTTAAATGATGAAAGAAATGAAGAAGAGAAGAAAAATTTTCATTACAGAGTTCTTCCAGACAAAGGGGAGATAAAGAAGATAATGACAGAAGATCAGGGGATGGGGCCTCATTAAGATTGCTATACACAAATGCTGATGGAGTAGCTGGTAAGGCAGTAGAATTAAAAGATAGGATTCACAATAGTAAGGCAGATATAGTAGCAATTACAGAGACTAAGTTGAGTGAGGACATAAACAGTGTCACATTTTTTCCTAAGGGTTTCAGAATACTAAGGGTTGAAAGATCTGAGAGGACTGGTGGAGGGATAGCACTGCTCATAAGTGAAAGGATTCAAGTCGAAGAAATAAACTTGGCTATAGAAAGTGAGTTCAAGGAATTTCTTGTTGCTCGCATAAATACTGGGTCAGAGAGCATTATAATAACTGTTGTATACAACCCACCAAGGAACCAAAATAGGCTTGAAGTTTATGAGGAAAGTCATATAGGTACTATTGAAGTCATAAACTCAGTTGTTAACATGGCACGGGAAAAAAATGTAGGATTTTGATTATGGGAGACTTTAATCATAAAGAGATAGATTGGATAAATCTTGACCCACACAGTGGTGAGGACTCATTCGGGGCAAGATTCCTAGATTGCGTACAAGGGAATTTCCTACACCAACATGTAATGGAACCAACAAGGGCCAGGGGTGGGGATGAGCCATCACTACTTGATCTAGTGTTCACAGATAATGTGTTGGATATTGAAAAAATTGAGTATGAACCACCAATTGGAAAGAGTGACCACTGTGTGTTGTTGATGGAGTATATCATTGAAGATATTCTTCCTGAGAGTAGAGGCACTGAGGACATGAGGAGGAACTATCAGAAAGGAGATTACATCAAAATGAATGAGCTTTTTGCAGTTATTGACTGGAGAACCTTATTTTACAACAAATCTGTACAAGAAATGTATGACATCTTTTGTGAGAAATATGGGAAGATAGTAGATTGCTGCATACCTGTCACCAAAGTAGGTGTAATTCATGCCAGAGAGAAATGGTTCGATAATGGGTGTAAAAGAGCTAAGGAGTGGAGAGACAAATGCTGGAAAAGGTATAGGAGGAGAAAAAACATAAATGCCTGGCAAACCTACAAAAGAGCAAGAAATGACTACCTAAGTAAAAGGAGAGAGGCAGAGAGAGACTATGAGAGGGACATCACCAGGAAGGCTAAAGAAAATCCCAAGCTTTTCCACAACTTTATCAGAGGAAAACTGAAGGTAAAAGAACAGGTTTTAAGGCTAAAGAGAGCGGATGGAAGCATCACTGAGACGGATGAAGGGATCTGCAAAGAATTGAACAAGGAGTTTCAGTCAGTATTTACAGTAGAAAATACCCCACCCCCTCAGATTGCAGTGATAGAAGCTCAAGGGCCGGTATTAGAGAACATCAACCTTACAGCCACAGAGGTATGCAAAGCGCTGATGGATTTAGATGTTCATAAAGCTACAGGTCCTGATGACATATCCCCTCATGTGCTTAAAAAATGCGCAAACACAATTTCAGTGGCACTAAGTATCATATTTAAGGAGTCACTGGAGTCGGGGGAGATTCCAAGATGCTGGAAACAAGCAAATGTGATACCTATCTTCAAAAAGGGAAGGAGGGATACGGCTCTGAACTATAGACCAGTTTCCTTGACCAGCATAGTTTGCAAACTTATGGAGAAACTACTAAGGAAACATATCTCTCTTCACTTGGAATCCTTCAGCTTTTTGTCAGTGAGGCAACATGGCTTCAGAGAAGGTAGATCAACAGTAACAAACTTATTAGAATTTTATGATGAGGTAAGCCAAATCTTACAGGAAAGAGAGGGCTGGGCAGATTGCATATTCCTAGACTTCCAGAAAGCGTTTGACACTGTTCCACATGGGAGACTTATTAGGAAGCTGCAATCAATGGCTAGAATAGGTGGAAATGTTTTGGAATGGATAAAAACTTACTTAGAAGGAAGGGAACAGAGGGTTAGAGTAAGACACTCAGTGTCTGAATGGAGAAGAGTTAGTGGTGGAGTTCCACAGGGTTCAGTTTTAGGGCCACTTTTGTTCCTTGTATATGTAAATGACCTACCAAAGTGTGTAAATTCATTCATGAATATCTTTGCAGATGATGCAAAGATTGTGAAGAAAGTAAAAAACGAGAACAATGGTAGAGAACTTCAGGAGGATCTAAATAATCTGCATGAGTGGTCAGAAAAGTGGCTAATGAAATTCAATACTTCAAAATGTAAGGTAATGAGAATGGGTACAAGTGCAAGAAGGCACAAGTTTGACTACTCGGTGGCTGGAGTACAACTTCAAGAGACAGAAAATGAGAGAGATCTAGGAATAAACATACTGGCAGATTTGTCTCCAGAAATACATATAAATGGCATTGTAAGGGCAGCATATGCATTCTTATCAAATGTAAGGGTAGCCTTCAGGCACATGGACAAGGAAATGTTCAGAAATATTTATGTAACCTATGTGAGGCCAAAACTCGAATATGCAGCCCCCTTTTGGAATCCGCACTTGAAAAAGCACATAGCTAAGCTTGAAAAAGTTCAAAGACATGCCACGAAACTGGTGCCAGAAATACGCAATCTCAGTTATGATGAGAGACTGAGGGAATTAGACTTACCATCACTCGAAGCTAGAAGAGTGAGGGGGGATATAGTGACAGTCTTTAAATTCCTTCATGGTTATGATAGAGTGGATAGGGATCGATATTTTGATATGGCTGGCTCTAGAACTAGAGGTCATAGTTTGAAGCTTCGTAAGAAAACTTCTTTGCAGGATGTAAGGAAATACTTTTTCAGTGTAAGAGTAGTTGATAATTGGAATTGGCTAAGCGAGGAGGTAGTTAATGCTATCTCAATCCATAGTTTTAAGGACAGGTATGATAAGTATCACTAAGTATAAAATGGAACCGATCAGGAGACGGGAAGATACGAGCTTTGGGCTCTTTCCCGTAAATACAATTAGGTAATCAATTAGGTAATCACACACACACACACACACACACACAGGAAAACTGAAGGTAAAAGAACAGGTTTTAAGGCTAAAGAGAGCGGATGGAAGCATCACTGAGACGGACGAAGAGATCTGCAAAGAATTGAACAAGGAGTTTCAGTCAGTATTTACAGTAGAAAATACCCCACCCCCTCAGATTGCAGTGATAGAAGCTCAAGGGCTGGTATTAGAGAACATCAACCTTACAGCCACAGAGGTATGCAAAGCGCTGATGGATTTAGATGTTCATAAAGCTACAGGTCCTGATGACATATCCCCTCATGTGCTTAAAAAATGCGCAAACACAATATCAGTGGCACTAAGTATCATATTTAAGGAGTCATTGGAGTCGGGGGAGATTCCAAGATGCTGGAAACAAGCAAATGTGATACCTATCTTCAAAAAGGGAAGGAGGGATACGGCTCTGAACTATAGACCAGTTTCCTTGACCAGCATAGTTTGCAAACTTATGGAGAAACTACTAAGGAAACATATCTCTCTTCACTTGGAATCCTTCAACTTTTTGTCAGTGAGGCAACATGGCTTCAGAGAAGGAAGATCAACAGTAACAAACTTATTAGAATTTTATGATGAGGTAAGCCAAATCTTACAGGAAAGAGAGGGCTGGGCAGATTGCATATTCCTAGACTTCCAGAAAGCGTTTGACACTGTTCCACATGGGAGACTTATTAGGAAGCTGCAATCAATGGCTAGAATAGGTGGAAATGTCTTGGAATGGATAAAAACTTACTTAGAAGGAAGGGAACAGAGGGTTAGAGTAAGACACTCAGTGTCTGAATGGACAAGAGTTAGTAGTGGAGTTCCACAGGGTTCAGTTTTAGGGCCACTTTTGTTCCTTGTATATGTAAATGACCTACCAGAGTCTGTAAATTCATTCATGAATATGTTTGCAGATGATGCAAAGATTGTGTAGAAAGTAAAAAACGAGAACAATGGTAGAGAACTTCAGGAGGATCTAAATAATCTGCATGAGTGGTCAGAAAAGTGGCTAATGAAATTCAATACCTCAAAATGTAAGGTAATGAGAATGGGTACAAGTGCAAGAAGGCCCAAGCTTGACTACTCGGTGGCTGGAGTACAACTTCAGGAGACAGAAAATGAGAGAGATCTAGGAGTAAACATACTGGCAGATTTGTCTCCAGAAATACATATAAATGGCGTAGTAAGGGCAGCATATGCATTCTTATCAAATGTAAGGGTAGCCTTCAGGCACATGGACAAGGAAATGTTCAGAAATATTTATGTAACCTATGTGAGGCCAAAACTCGAATATGCAGCCCCCTTTTGGAATCCGCACTTGAAAAAGCACATAGCTAAGCTTGAAAAAGTTCAAAGACATGCCACGAAACTGGTGCCAGAAATACGCAATCTCGGTTATGATGAGAGGCTGAGGGAATTAGACTTGCCATCACTCGAAGCTAGAAGAGTAAGGGGGGATATGGTGACAGTCTTTAAATTCCTTCATGGTTATGATAGAGTGGATAGGGATCGATATTTCGATATGGCTGGCTCTAGAACTAGAGGTCATAGTTTGAAGCTTCGGAAGAAAACTTGTTTGCAGGATGTAAGGAAATACTTTTTCAGTGTAAGAGTAGTTGATAATTGGAATTGGCTAAGCGAGGAGGTAGTTAATGCTACCTCAATCCATAGTTTTAAGGACAGGTATGATAAGTATCACTAAGTCTAAAAATGGAACCGATCAGGAGACGGGAAGATACGAGCTTTGGGCTCTTTCCCGTAAACACAATTAGGTAATCACAATTAGGTAATCACACACACACACACACACACACACACACACACACACACACACACATATATATATATATATATATATATATATATATATATATATATATATATATATATATATATATATATATATATATATATATATATATATATATATATATATATATATATATATATATATATATATATATATATATATATATATATATATGTAGTGGCATAGTGTATTTTCTTTCTTTATTTGGAGTGTTGTAGTGGTATGATATATGTCTTCTTTATTTATATATTAATGTATTTATTAATTGATATATATATATATATATATATATATATATATATATATATATATATATATATATATATATATATATATATATATATATATATATATATATATATATATATATATATATATATATATATATATATATATATATATATATATATATATATATATTCACTTTATTTATTAATAATTTTGTTGTTGTTGTAAAGTGATCCCTTAATTTTGCTTCTTTTTGTCATAACGAACTGTACATTGTTTTGGTTTTCTGTTTTTATGGTAACACTGACTCTGTATTGCCGCCTTTTTCGTGTAGTGTGATAATTTTGGTCTGTTCATTTTCGATACATAAAAATTGCTTCATAATTATGAATTTGGCCTATTTTGTTACCTTAAATGATATTGTGGTAATCTTGATATCTTGTCAGACAGAACTAGAAAGTGGTGACCCCGGAGTGACCACTTTGTAGTTCTGTCTGACAAGATATCAAGATTACCACAATATCATTTAAGGTAACAAAATAGGCCAAATTCATAATTATGAAGCAATTTTTATGTAATATCGAAAATGAACAGACCAAAAGTATCACACTAGACGAAAAAGGCGGCAAATACAAAGTCAGTGTTGCCATAAAAACAGAAAACCAAAAGAATGTACAGTTCGTTATGACAAAAAGAAGCAAAATTAAGGGATCACTTTACAACAACAACAAAATTATTAATAAATAAAGTGAAAATATATATATATCAATTAATAAATACATTAATATATAAATAAAGAAGACATATCATACCACTACAACACTCCAAATAAAGAACGAAATACACTATGCCACTACATATATATATATATATATATATATATATATATATATATATATATATATATATATATATATATATATATATATATATATATATATATATATATATATATATATATATATATATATATATATATATATATATATATATATATATATATATATATTATATATATATATATATATATATATATATATATATATATATATGATAAAAAAATTTCTGTCCGTAGATTATTGGGGAGAATCCAAGAGCAGCGACATGAAGCTGTTTCTAAGTGACCAAACATTCTTTATTACTGTTGCATATAATACAAATTCAAAGCATTTTAAAGTAAACAAAAAAAAAGCAATTCCGTGCAGTGTGAATGGAAAAGCAGATAGGATATCTCTTATTTCTTCCTGTCTGATCTTCTCTCCATAATGTATCTTATATACGATATAAAGAGCATATCAGAGTAATGCAAAGTTGTCAGTTCATTGCAATGCAATGGCAGAAACAGGTAGGAAATATATCACTGCAAAATAATTAAAAGTTCAGAATAAACTGAAAGTCTTTTATCCAGATAAATGTGGACTTGATTTTAGTGACTCACGAATTAGCCGTTATAGAATGATATAAGACAAAAATTTAATAAGTGATGTATTGCTTATTAGGCTCTTAGAAAAAAATAGCCAAAAAAAAAATAATAAAGTGTACATGGCTAAGCTTGCTATATTATCATTGGTAACCCTGATTCTTTATTTACATCCTTCAGCCATGACACTGGAACCCATACCTTTTGATATATATGGTTTCATTATTGATTTTGGCTGTTAACTTATCATTAACTTGACAGTTGTGATTATAGAAGTATTGCAGCTGTGAAGGTATATTTACTGGAGTGAAGAGGAAAGCACGTGCTGGCATTTTTTAAATCACGAGAATTCTTGTGGGGGGGGGGATGATGAAGTGGAATGGAACGTCGATTTCAAGGTTAGTGAAGTGACACGATTGTTTTAATTTATATCAGTTGTAGATTTGTTTCTTAATCAAATCTGTTTATTTAACACCTTGGTGAATATTGCTCTCAAACTCACAGTTTAGAAAAATGGGTAAAATTGCATTATAGGACCACCTCTATTTTCCAATTTAAATAAATTTTTTTTTGGTAGTTTATGTGTTTTGAACTAACCTAACCTAAATTAACCTAACCCCATTATTTCATTAACTCAGTGCGCGATTTGAAACTGAGTAACGGGCGGCTACAGCAACTCTTCACTTACCAGAAAGCCAGTGATTTTTAACTAACGGTTAATTTTTCCTAGTGATTTTTAACTAACAGTTAATTTTTCAGAGTGAAGGACTAATTTCCAGAGCAAATGAAGGTCAGATTCGCTTAAAACACATAAAAAAACTAGCAGAAAACCTTTATTTCAACTGGAAAACAGAGGTGGTCCTATAATGCAATAATACCGAAAACTGAATGAAATTTATTGGAACCTTAGGTTTGGTTAGGTTAATCCACCTCTTTCCACTATGAACAGAAATGTTAATTGAAGTTTTTTTTTTTTTAGTTTTTAATAGACTTCAGTGCTATGTGTTTACCAACCCCTTTGTTGATGGATAGGTAAATTTTTGGAGATCTAATATTTTCCATTGGTTTTGGCTGTTTGCTAGATTAACCCACTTTCATATCCAATAATAATAATGAAAAACTTGGATTACTTTTTTGTTAGCAAGAAGAAACTGTACAAAATTGGTATCAAGGCCAATGTTATTATCCACACTCCAAACGAGTTTATAATTAACATTTTGGTGATCCACTTATATTTTATGTTTCCAGCAATGTTGACATAATATATTGAGGTTCACACCAATTAGGAAAGGAATTAAGTTGTGTTTTTTATATTAGTTATCAACTCTTTGATGTGAAAGTAAGCATTTAATGAAACAAACTATTACAGTACAAATGATGTTGACCTAATAGATCTGAGGGATTTAGCTCTCTTGACTCCCAGTTATGGTATTCTCTGACTGATATAAAGCTTAGGCAGATTTGAATCAATAAAGAAAGTATTGTTTTGAACTCAATGTATAAAAAATGGAGTATGCTAGATAGGACACAAGATGAATACTAGTTAACTTACAAGCTATTGTTACTTGTTAACTCAAGTAAGGTTAAAGAAGGTTAGGTTGTGGGAGGATTAAACAAAAAATAGATTTACCTTTTTATGCATCACTATTAATCCTCAGTATTGGGATGGACATAGATTGGAGCTAAGGAATTAAGGCAAGATGACCTAGCTAACGCTTCACTATGGCTTAATCATGGGTCTTTCATTTCCAGAGTCGAATGCTTTATATACTGTGCTACCACAGGTGGAAACTGGGACTCTTTACCAAGTTTTATTATAGCTTAGACTGTGTCCCTCTTTAATACTGTATTAGTCGTCAATAATTGATATTCTAGGTTCGTTTCAATATTTGTCACCTTGGGGTGATAGCATTTGATTTATCTGTCTGATGTATTGATTAAAATTAGATGATGACCTGGGGATTGATAAAGAAGGAGCACCCAGGGAAGGAAGTGTCATAATGAAATTAAGGTATGAGTTTATGAAATTTTCGAAAAATGTGAATAATATGAAATATGTTGAAATGTCATGGAACAAGATGGAAGAGAACAGAGAGCCAGAGTAAGGCATGCAGTGGCAAGCTGGCATTAAGAGATGGATATATTTTAGAGTGGGTAAAAAGTTTTTTAGACTGAAGAGAGCAGAGGGTCTGAGTAAGACATGCAGTGTCAAACTTGAGCCATGTTAGCAGTGTATGGTCACTTTTGTTCAATTATATGTAAATAATCTACTAGACTCTGTTAAGCATTTAGAATATGTATGTAGATGACAAAAAAATGGTAAAGTTAGCAAACGATTATAACAGTGATAAAGAACTTCTAAAAGACCTTAATAGTTTACATAGGTGGTTTAATAAGTGGTTAAAGAAATTTAGTACTTCAAAAAGAACAGCAAGAGTTCTTGAAGACTCATGCACGAGTATAGGTATGCAATTACGAGAGAGGATCTTCAGTCTAGATATCAGTGTACAGTATTGCAGATATGCTTCTAAAATGCATATAAATGTCATTGTAAATTCAAGGACAAGGTAAAGAACAATACTTAAAAGTACAGTATTTATACAACTTAAGTTAGGGCTAAACTTGAATACTCAGCACTATTCTGGAATCCACATTTGTAAAGCACATTAACAAGCTGGAGTTCTCAGAGACCTGCGACAAAACTATTGATTTTGGTATGGAATCTCAGTTATGAGGAAAGGGTGAAGGAGTTAGGCTTATTGCTGCTTGAAACTAGAGCAAAGAGGAGGATGTGGTAATGCTTTTAAAATTCCTGCACAATCTTGCAGATCGTAAAAGGTACTTTTTTGTGTTTAATAGTAACTGATAACTGAAGTTTGATAAGCAAAGACTGTACATTCTTACTTCATTTTTAGTTAACAGGATATATTTGATAACTGCAAGTGAATAAAAATTTGACTTGGATGTGGGGAGTTATGAACATGGAACTCATTCCTTTGAATATGATTAAGTATAAACAATTCAGTAAATATTTAGGGCATTGCTCAATGGCATTACTTGAGTTACGAAGGTACGTGTACAGAGCTGGTAAGTTACGAACTAACCAGTGATTACCAACAACCTACCTATACTCCATATGCTTATGGAAAACTGCCATATACCCATGATTACCTGTCTTTTGATTGGTATTATTTGTTATATTAGTCTTCAATATTGTATATATTTTAAGCATGAAATAAGGGTTAAATGTGGGCATCACTTATATTAGTATTTCACATAACATAACATTTACATACTACTGGTGAGGTGTCATAATATGTATATGAACATTTGTCTAATATGCATTCAATCTGAACCGTACTAAGGGGAACGTAAGCAGTAATCACTTAAAAGTAATTACCCCCTCAAGATAAAGTTACCTAAGACAGGGCATGCATCCTTTTCAAAATTTGATTTGTAGAGTACCTGATTAAAAAAAATATATTTTTCAGACAGTATGAACTTTAAACACATATGCAGTTTTTGTACAGTAACAGTGTTTATACTAAACTAGGTAATTTCCTACTGATATAGTTTACTTTTGATGGCAAACTTCAGGATGAAGTGTTGCTGATACAAGCGTTACAATCAGTCTCTATTGCACTAACAAATATGTTCTGTTAAATATTGACCAACAATATACGAGGACTGCTGGAAGCATTTGTAGGTTAGATTTATTCGGTGCTATATAGGTTACTTAAATTCACACTAATCTTTGTTAAATACTGTAACTTGTGCATTAATTATGTGGAAATAGTTGTCATAAGTAAATATAACCATTTTTATAAATTTTTCAGGTTTATGCAGTGTGTCTGGAACCTCCTTTTGAGTAACAAGTGGCTACAGTACATCCATCCATCTAAGACATCAGCATAAGTGATGAACATGATAAGTAGCGAAGAATATCTAGTATTCGATTTATTAGTTGTGTGCATTTACTCTGTGATATTTAATTGATGACATATAAAATGGCTATTCTGATAGTGCTTAATGACTTCTCTTTTATGATTCTCTTATGGAATTAAATTATATTATAATTGCAGTATTGAATACTTTGATTCACTCTTAAATCATATATGTTTAAAGCTTTCTTAATGTAATGTCACCTTATACTTTTATAAGTATTAAGTATGTGTGACTATAGGAAATTGAAGACATCATGGATTAAGATTTACCTCTTATTTCAGGTGGAACTGACTTTTTTTAAAAGCAACTGACTATGGCAGGGCAGCATGACTGGAAGCGTTGGACTGACTTAATTATCAAGGCCATCATATCATACATTTGATGTTTTTTTTATTTATTTTTTTTAATAGCAATTTTGTTGATTTGCAGAGAATTAGTCAATTTACTGAATGAATGACAATCAGCTGGAACAGTACTAGATGACAATATAAATATTTATTACCCAGACTTTACTACAAAATTGTTTTGCTACAGTCAATGATTTCTGTAATAAATCATCGGAAAATAAAAGAGAGAGCAAAGGCTTTGAAATGCTTTATGAACTTAGATTTTACACATGGCTATGTGTGTTACATCCATTAGAACAACATCACAGCTGAGAATATGACATGAAAAATCAAGAGCTTTAAACCAGTAAATATATTGGATGAATATTTTTACTAACCTTGGACTTCCAGTAGAGAAGACATGACTGAAATTAATACATATAAACAGCAATACTTTTGCCTCATAAGAATTATGTACTTCAGGAAGATTTTTCTGTTTCTTTCATTATAGTTCAAACAACAGAAGATATAGTAAAAACTAACAGAAAACTTGATAATACGACAGTGACAATTTGTATTGCGCTAACAAACCTCATAATTGATGCTCATATCACCTTAGTTGAAAAGGAACTACTGTATTCTGATTCTACAAACATGTTTAAATTTACTTCTGCTTTAATTCAATAGCATTGAAAGTGTTGTGAAGAACACAGAAAACACCAAGATCTCCTGCTGTTACATTTCATATTTATTTCGTATAATTGTGACATTTGACAAGCAGACTCGTGTTAGAAGACGCTTCATAAGCAACAAAAGATTGTTTTGTAATCTGGCATAGATTCTTAAGTTTTTGTAGAACTAATTGCTGCCAAGAAACATGAGAGTGTTTATAAATTCACCCTGGAACCCTTACAAAACAAGTGTACTTTACTGACTTGCAGATATGAGCATCTTGTAGCTGTCATGAAAGCTGTTAAAAATGAATCATATTTTGCAAACTCTTGTCATAGATTCCACCTTACATGGGAACAGTATGTCTTCTAGTGTTTCTCGTAAATGTACTACTTCCATTGATCTAATGGGGCCATGTCTCACCGTCTCTTAAATCGTTAATTCATCATTAACATCTACAGCACAACACCTTTGGAATCATCTTTGAAACTTCAAGTGGAGATATTCAGTAACAACATTGTCAAGTCAGCAAGCTAGTGACTACTATAAGCGTAAATGCCAAGAAGTATTCGCATATGATTTACACAACGCCCTTAAGTCAGTTAGATATGATCTTTATTCTTTCGTTACTCAGTGATTAATTAGTGAATAGTTATTCTTTACCAATAGCTGTAGCATATCTAGAGTTGTGATTGAGCCTGCATTGCTATAAGTAAGATAACTAGCTATTCTCACTATGACTCATATCACATTGATGTAAGATTATCAGCCAAACTGTTAAGTCTATCTTCAAATATTACTTTCTGAATGCACTTATAAATACTTAAGTTTCTACGAAGTATTTTTAAAATAGGATATTATTATGAATTTTCTAGGAGCTGGTATTACTTAGCAATCTCAGTTTTTAGTTTTATGCTTATCAATGCTAGTAAATCTCCGTTTATTTTTTGAAAGCATCCATGTTATTTACTTATGTGGTATTTCCTTTCAGCGGTAGGGCTGTAGATTTCTATTCCATATCAATTTTATGATTAATATTAGCAGATTCTCTCTAATGTTTTATCTGTCAGTGTGTTACTTGATTGGGAAGTTGTTTGAATACGATAATGCCAGTCAGGGTAGCCTCAGATTTCTAATAAAGTGGCTGGTCATATTTGCTTATTGTATGGGATGGTGTATCTCCCCATCCTTTCTGAGTAGTAAATAGAAACGTTTTCATATATGTAGTAATTTCCTGCAGAGGTTAGCTTGCTGAGCAAAGGTAAAACAAGAACCAAGGCAGTTTGCTTTTGAAACCCTCTATCTGTCCCCGCCTATTCTAAGAAATGTTACTATACAAGGAATACTGTTGGTTGGGTGGGTGGGTTTTCCTTTCTTTTGCTGTTAGCTGCTGTTTCTGACGTGCAGGGAAGACAAAGGTGACAGAAAACTATAGAGATTAAGAACAAATACAGTATTAATGCACTGATAGGTAAAGGAGAGGATCTTCTATAAATCTGTTTTGTTTTCTCCAGACAGTTATGTACTGAATCATAGAAGTTATCAAAATGTTAAATTGTTTTTCTTATTTTATATTACGTCAAGCAAAATTTTTTAAATTTATCATTTCTTATGTGGCTATTTAATAATTCTCTACATGACTGTATGTCACGTGCCTAAGTATGAATGGCACAGGGTCATGAACTTATTTTATTATTTGTATTTTATTGCAGTCACATCAATAGGCAGATATTCTCCATTGTTATATATTCTGGTTTAATTAGAGCTAGAGTTACACTATCATCTTTTAATAATTATAATAATCACCGTTTATTTTATTCATTTTTGTTGATTCTAAGTCATTCATAAATTCCTATTACTTGGTATGACTAATTGTTTTGGTATATGATGCTTGCTTTTCGTATACTGTATATAACACTTTTAATTTGATAAAGTTCATATTTTTGGCCTTATTTTGCCACAAGCCAAATGAGCAACACAATATGTTGAATGACAAAGCAGTTTCAATTTCTATAACATTACTTTCGAGTTGATAAGTTAAGATTTAAATATTTAGTACCACAAACTATAATACTTCAGACTGATTTGAAAGACAGAGTTATATCTGGCTATTGATGATTCATGTAATATAAATAGAATGACTTAATTTGTTCTGGTAAAATATTCATATGTTATGGGCCCAGATATTCTAAACATGGAATGGGTGAAAGCTCTTGAAAGGAGTCTTGCTGTTAGTGGTATTTTCTTTATAAATTTTGCTTTTTATCTCCTTTTCCATACTCCACTAGAGCCATGGTGTGGCTGCAAAGACAACAATAGAACTAAAGTAGAGGGGATTCGGTTACTATACTTGTTCAAATCTCTCTCTTTTAAATTTTAAAAATAAGAAGGAGGGAGACATTCCCGTTCGGTGTGTCCCCTATCCATTTTAGTCACCTCCTATAACTAGTGAGGAATATGCAGACAGACCTCCCTCCATTACCAACAAGGGTATCTTTTTCTCTCCATCTATGATCCACAGTATATAAAAGAGTGGAAATCTTATCTTCCCTAGCAGCAGGACTGATATATAGTTTTAGTATTAAAAAAATATATATTAATGTTTTAGTTCTTATTGAAGTGATTAGTGAAGAGCAACGCCTAATTTATGTTTAGCATATCGGTGGTCACTTGTTAATATATTTTGTGTATAGTGTAAACTCATTTGTTACTTGTTAAAGAAAAACAAGTGTTCAGTTAGATTTTAACTTTGAAGGCAGTATTTTTTTTCGCATTGCCTTTAATGATCTAAATGTAACATTTTTATTAGTGATATTATTAAATGCATTATAAGTTTTATTCAAAGCAATGTTTGTTCATCAGTTAGTAATGAAAACAAGATCCAATTAATATTTTGTAAATGGTATATGCAGCCTCCAAATATGGTATGCATTAATAAGATTAGGCATTATTAAACTAGTCAGACATTATTTCACATATTTAATAAGTTTAGCATTGTTTCACATATAAAATATAGATTCTTATTACTCAAGTCACTTTCTTTGGTATCAAAATTTAAACCATTGCTGCTTTTATGGTACTGAAGAAATTACTGTAATTATTTTTAAAGCTAAGCACTTTTAAGCTCATTATCGTGAATTTACAACACTGCCAATATTTAGATAGCGTCATTCTGTATCCATTTAAAATGGTATGTATTGCAGTAAGGCTACTGGATACGTAAAAAGTAATTTATCAGCATTGTACTAAACTAAAAGGAGTAATAGAGGTATGTGTAGCTTATTGTGAATGTGTGTTTTGACTCGACCACCTCCATTACTAGGGGGATTGCGGCCATTGTATATGCATGTGTGTGTGCTTCTTATGAAATATCTTGGAATGCGCATAGAAATATAAGGCAATATCATATTTAGTCGTGGTTCTGTTACAGAAATATGTAATATATTGTATAATTCTTGTTATGAATTACTTAAATGGACTTGTGCATTATCAGCTGTAAATTGCTGGACACTTGTTTCTCTATATCTTGATATATGCCAATTTTTGTTTTCTCCAAAGAACCAATAACAAATAAGTAGCTTAGAATACTAACAAAGGTCTGATCAATGTAAACCCAAAGTCATGTCTTCTGAGGGCATGAGAGTGGGGAGCAGCAGAATGACTGCTGTTGGGCTTGGTGTCCTCCCCCTCCAGGGAGCCTAGTCTTGCACTCAGGGCAAAGGGAGCTCACTCACTCCTCTCTCTCACTCTGGAAGTGGACGGAGGGTTGAGAGTTTGCATATATGTCATCAGTACTGAGAGTTGAACTTGCCATAGTATATCAGTACCATAAGTGTTAAATAAGCAATAATCGGGAGAGATTTTATCGTAAATGATGGATATATTTTGCAAATACATGATGTAATGGAGAGTATCTTCTCTAAAGACTGACTAAAACAGAGATTGAAAATGAACAATGTTTAGCATGTATGTAAGTGCAATACTGTTCAAGTCTTAAGAAAGTATTGTATTTAACGTCATGTGAAAGATATTTTCTGATTTCTTAACACAGTCCGGTTTACTGTTTGTGGATTTTATATTTATGAAAGGTAATCTTATCTCGTGTATTTTACCAATTTTTGCAAACTTACTTTTCTCTCCAGTTTTTATTCCTTGTAAATAATCTTGATCTCGGGTGATGATTTTGTTTTAGGGAAATGATGTTGAAATTAAGTTGAATCGAAATGGACTCGAATTATATATACTGATTTACCTTTTATTAGACATTTGCAAAATTTATTTAATTTTAGTGTTTTATTCAGAGTGTTTTCTTTTTTGTAGACGCAGTTTAAAATTAATATTTTTTTATAAAGAGTACAATAAGCTGATTAATCAGAATTTTTTTATCTAGTCATGTTTTGTGACCACCTTCTATGGGCTTGAAGGAGTCTCCTTCAGTTATTTTAGTTTGACTTGAGTGTTCTTCAGGGGGAGGCCGGTATTTTGCTTAACGCTTCCATGTTCTGTACTCTGACCTCTCAGGTTTTGTTATTCTGGGATGGGAGGGAAAACTGTGACCTGACTAATGGGGTATATACATGCCATTTTATTTTTTAAGCCTAAATTGGCCATTTCTTATGTGAGATGGTCACTGCATATGTAATAATTGTGTATTTATCACCATCTTAGATATTTGTACAGGTAGATATGTTTCAATTTATATTATTGTTTATTTTAATAATCTTTGAATAGTTACTGTTCAGTGTTCATTAAGGATATATAATATGCTATGGTTGAAGCGGTTGTACGTCTTACATATAATTTTGTGAGTAATCGTATGTATTTAGTAAATGGTGTTTAGTTTTCTTGAATTTATCAATTAATTTTATCTTTAAAAAATGCTTCTTAATTAGAATTTCAGGTTATCTCGTGTCTCTCATTGTGGTTTCACTTATTAGTTTGATTTTTAGGGTGTCTATTATCTCATAGCAGAAAATGGAGGAATATAAAACTTAGTCTCATTTTCTTGGAAAAATTCTTTGCTTGTTGTTCCAGATTGTTACTTTGATGTCTTTTATTTCATATTAAGTCCTTATAGCTTGTGTTGAAGGTTATCTTTAATGAATCATAAATAGTTTATGCCATACGTTCGTTGCATATTGTTTAAGGGACCATTCAGCTAAAATTTTGCATTGTTCTGATTGGTCGAAATGGTTTTTCAACTTGTCTGATTGGCATCCTATGACTTGTTACTTGATCTGGAAATACTCTGATTTTTGTGAAAATATATTATCAAAATTTTGTATGTTTATACAAAGGGTTTCCTAATTTCATTCAGCTAAATTACAAATGAGGAAAGTTTTGCCCTCCATCATCCATAATTTCATGTCCTCAGTGTATAGCTTCTTTTTGCTTGTTTACTTGTTAAATTGTTGCCAGTATTGTGAATGTATGTCCTTCATTATAGGATATGAATAAGATCTGTCATAAATTATTGTTCCTGAATGTATGATGGTATATTGAGCTGTGCAATCATTTCACAGATGCTCTTTTCTGGTATAATTTGTATTACCTTAACATTCTCGGAATATTCACTATTATTTTCCTTCCTTAAATTTGGACCATTGTAGCTCAGTGGTAGAGGATACATGTCAGGAAGCGAATTTAACTGATTCAATCGCACCACAGGTCGTTACGAAGGGCATCCAGCCTTAATCCCCAGCTTAATTTGTCTGTGTCCACCCTCATTTAAATAGGGTCTAATTGTGACACATAAGATGGTGTATAAATTGATATAGTTATTGCAAAACAATCTGGAGGTGAGATCATATAATGTTATGAATATATGTTGTGTCTGTTTCATTTTGCTATTTTGTCTTGATTATATCAATCGTCGTTACATGTAAGAAACTCATTACAAATACTGACCTTGCCAATGTACATAACTTATATAACCAAGAGTATCTCACAGTGTGATCCATTGTTTAGTTGTAAGTATTTTGAAGTTTGGATAATTTTTTCTTCAAAACGTTTTGCATGCAACAAAGCTTACCTTCTTGCGGTAGGTCTGATTTCTTAGTATGATGAAATATCCAGCTCTTCATTTCCAGTGAGTTTTAGGGCTATTGCTAAGTCCTTCATAAATAGGCCGACTATGATGAAAAAGGAATTAAGATTTTTTGGTGCATAAAACTTACACTTTCAAGTGCTGTAAACTTACGATCATTTTGCTTTAAGTAAAAAATCTGAACAGTTATGAGTTACGTAGAAGCTTTAGGTGCTATTATTTAGATGATTCTTCTGCTTGGCTTAGTGGTATTGTATTGTTTGTGATTGTGCATTTGCTTATTTTTTCCCTCCTAGTTTTGTTTGGGTGAGAAATCGTCGAATATTGATAATTAAAGGCATAGAAGGAGTAGAGAACCACTGTCTATTTCTAACAATTATATTGGCCTAGTATATAAGGTTGCTTCCCAGGTACTTCTCTGATGGTTTCTCAGTTTCATGTTTATGAATTAGATTAAATTTGACTTCCTCCTTGAAATTTATTTATGGTTTTATTCTAAGTCGTAAGTTGTAAATGAAATTTAGTGTCAATTTTCTTTTTTTGTGGCCATGGATTCGAACATATAGAGGAAAAGTAAGCTTTCTTGTAAAAAAAAAGTGATCCATTGTTTTAGTTTGGAAAAACCAGTTTTAGTCTTTAATTCATAGCATCCAGATGTTGTTGTTCCCTAAGCTGCCTGGTCGAAAAGCCCGAAGTCCCTAAGAGAGACCACTGCCAAGTCTGGACTTTCCCACAGAATTCTCAGGTAGCGTATGTTGTGTTTTTGGCATATGTGGTTGTTAGCAGTGCAGCCTTCTATAGTGTGTTTGATTGTATGAGGTGATGGGTTACATCCTTAACAGGCTGTCGGTTATCAAAAGCTTCTCAGAAGCATTTTCAATTGCAAGTTACAGGCTTTAATTTTTTCGCCTTTAATGGATACTAAGACATCTTGCTTCTGAGAACTTTTTTGATCTGCAAGTCAAAGCCTTTGATCTAATTTTGCAGTTTTTCTTTTTGATAGGTATTCAGTTGTCTTCTATGTTAGAGCAATATGAATCTCAGTAAGTCATATTAGTTAATTTTGAAGGAAGAAAGTCCTCCTTTCAGTAGTTGTTCATGAGATTTTCAGTTCCCTTATGGAGCATACGAAAACTCAGTGCCATTGTTTTATATTGATGTGGTCAGTCGTTGCGTTTGATAAAGCTGCAGATATGATATGGATATGTGAATCCACATATATTTCAGTTTTAGTTCTGATTCTTTATATTACTTATATATAATTATATAAGTGCATGTAGGTGGATGCAATAAAATAAGTTTTTAAATTTCTTTTAAGTTAATATCCATAGGTAGCAAAAATATCGTACTACACTACTATCACTTACTCAAAGATACTCTTGTAATAAAAGAAGAAAAATTATGTATCAGTATAGGGGTCTGCTCTCCCAATACCTCTGCTTGTGTTTTACTGTTTCTTGCCTAACCTCAGGCCTCTACTCACACCGTATTTTTTCCTTACATATTTTCCTTAAAACGTAAGCTTCTCCCATGTACATCTCGTTTTCCCTATATTTCTCTTTTAAATTTCCAACTTCTCCTACTCATTATTTTGATTTTTTGCCCCTTTTCTCCACCTTTTCTGACAGTATTTAAGCTCATTATACCCTATATATTGGTGAATAGCCCCTATTTCCATGTATTCTCGTAAAGTACAAAATTTCTTTTACCCCGATACCTTTGTCCTATATCTTTATTCTTTCTCCTACTTAAAATTCAGCATTCCCTTTCTCTTACTTTATTTTTCTCCCTTAGAAATTTAGCATTTAACTGTGTTATGACTCACTGCCTTTTTTTCTTTACTTTTACTCTCTTCAAACAAACTTCTCCCACCACTTGCCTAAATCCACTTACCTTTTTAAGCTAAAAATTTACTTAATTATCTTATCTTATAATAATATCCCATCCTTTTAGGAGTTGTTACTTTTGATTTACTTTTCATCTTCCTCCTGGTAACCTTATTACATATTCTTTGATATAAATTCACATCTTCAGCAAAATCCCTATTAAACACTGTTTGAATACATTTTAAAGTCTGAAACTCAGGCCTTCTAACTACACCATTAAAGGATTTTGATAGATATCCACCATCATGACTCATAGTAGTCATAAATCAACAGGTTATGGGCCCAGCCTTAGTGCTAGATTATTATTTGATGGTGATGAGTCGAAATATGAGCTTTGGGAAGTTAAATTTCTCGGTTACATGAGACGTCTGAAGTTATTGGATGTCCTGACCGGCACCGGAACCCCTGACGCAGGGGAGAATGCTAATGCATTTGCCGAGCTTGTTCAGCTTTTAGATGACCGAAGCCTTAATTTAGTGATAAGAGAGGCGAAAGACAACGGTCGTAAGGCACTGGAAATACTCCGTGGTCATTACAGGCACAGGTAAGCCGAGAGTTATTTGCCTATATACTGAGCTTACGTTATTGAAGAAAGTAGCCGATGAAAGCGTCACCGATTATGTCATTCGCGCTGAGACTGCTGCTAATTCATTAAAACAGGCAGGTGAGACTGTTAGTGATAGCCTCCTTACTGCAATGGTGCTTAAAGGCCTTCCTTCAAATTTTAAGACTTTTTCTTTTTTTCTTGCTCAGGCTTCGGTAGAGACAGTTGATCATGAGGTTGTGTCGAGTGAAAATGTCATTACTGTATTGTCTTGGTATTGATCAGTATCTCTCATTTGGCACCTATTATCAGCTCAGCAGTTTCAGCAATACACCATTAGATATGTGGTATACGGAATGGAACAGTATCTTCTCACTGTTATTTTTACAGTAACTCTTGAAATGATGGGGAGCAGTCAATGATTACACAATATCGTCCCTAGTTCGAATTCAGTTAGGGTAATAATGCACCTCTCTCAGTAGAACTTTTGAATCCATTAGTCAGGATAGTTTACGTTGAAAATTTCTTTTGAATCGTCAAAGTTCCTATCAGCTCAGCAGGTTTACTAACTACACCTAGAGATAAAGGCATTCAGCTGCATAAGTTTATTCCCTAGCTTAGCAGATTAGTGAGAGGTTTGTTTCTTCTTTTATAACTTCGTTGGTGTAGTTGGTAGAGCCTTGGCACATGGACTGCTGCATGACCGTAGGGCTTATTAGTGATCGCATCTCTCATTTGGTAACCTGTTAACTGAGCAGTTTCATATAATAATGTCTTTCGTGTCACGATATTTTATCAGAGGTTTTAAAAGATTGATGGTGGATCAGTATTTTCACGAGTTCACTTCTCTCTGAGGACTACAAAACCTGTCTTGTGGCTTATGTAAGAAAAATATCTTGTATACTTGACTGAGCAAGTTCTCACTTGTCAGGTAGAAAGTTACAATTTATCACTCGTATTGAAAATTGGTTGCAAGTAATGCATATTGTATATGAACACTGAACAGAATTAGTGAGAAGTGTTGTAAAATGTACAAAAAATTATTAACTTGTAAAATTTGTCTTCTATTCTGAAAATATTCTTGTCTTTTTAAATCGGATGTCTCAGCTTTCAGTCTTATTGAATACATATAATTCTTTTTACATGCAGTGGCTAATCTCATTATAGAGAATGTGCGTTAAAGTAAAGTAAAAGGTGGGCATTGTTTAAATACCTCTTAGTCAAACAGCGTTTGTAGGTGTGAAGGCGACGTTAGTCCGACTTGGCAGCTTATATGTTTGGGGGTGCTGACCTGAGCTGTTAGGATTGTTCTACCTACGGAGTGCACCCTGAGGGTTCTCATCATCCCGGCATACAGTAAAACCTCAAAAACCTAATTTCATGGGAAAGGAGAGTAAGAACATGGGGATTAACCAACTGTGCTGCCCCCTGGGGGATTGTTAAGCCATCCGTAAATTGACTGGATTTGGAGACAGTGACTTAGGCCCATGACGGTTAAGCGTGAATTGATCAAAAAATCTGTAGTCAGCGCTTTACTTAATACAAGTTTTCAATGTTTATTAAATACACACAGTCTTTTAAATATGCAAGAAAGCTCTTTGAAATGAAACCAGTTCGGTAGATTTTTATTTTATATATTTTAATTTTTTTAACTGCATACAGTATATAGATTTCACTAAAATCATATAATTCGAGTATATATTATTCACCTTATTTCAACATCTTACTTTTTTAATAATTAAAATGTTGATGTAATATTTGTATTGAAAAAAAAGAAAGAAAAAAAAAAAGGAAAACCACTATGATGATATATTGTCCTAAATGTAGGAAGTTGGCTTTGACAGATCTCTGCTATCTAATGGCCTCTAATGACTACTATTCCTTCAGATGTAAGGAGAGGACAAATAACTGAGTGGTGTATATTATATGTGATTACTTCTTATCAAATCCAAAGAGATCAGGATTGCATATCTCTCTCTCTCTAATCCATCACAATTGGCAATAATACATCAGTTATGGATAACCTTGAGATATAATGTCCATATAGTTAAAAGTTACGGATTTTGTGGATTTTTTTTACTTTTCCGAGTCAATTAGTTAAGTGAACTTGGGAATCAATCTTATAAAAATACGCAGTGTATTTTTGTTAGATATCCCAAGTTTATCAGTAACAGAAAGAAGACACGGAAAATAAGATTCCTGCAATAGCTGTAACGTGGACTGCACGCGACTGAATTAAGAAATAGAATTTTTTTTTCATGGTGTCTCGTACAGTAAGCTTCATGACTCGTTGGAACAGGATTACACTTAAGGGGGGTTTACATGGTCAAACGGTTCGTCGAACACGGTTCGACAGACAAGTGTTTGAAGTGATGTTCGAACGTGTGAACGGGGTATTTGGTTGTCGAAGACGTTTGTCGAACGTGTTCGACAACCAAATACCCCGTTCACACGTTCGAACATCACTTCAAACACTTGTCTGTCGAACCGCGTTCGACGAACCGTTTGACAGTATAAACTCCCCTTTACATACGTGCTAAAGATAGTCCATAATCAACTCGTTTTCAGTGAGGCTTTAATGAACATACTGTAGTTGTATGATATATGTCTTCTTTATTTATATATTAATGTATTTATTAATTGATATATATATATATTTTCACTTTTATTTATTAATAATTTTGTTGTTGTTGTAAAGTGATCCCTTAATTTTGCTTCTTTTTGTCATAACGAACTGTACATTGTTTTGGTTTTCTGTTTTTATGGCAACACTGACTCTGTATTGCCGCCTTTTTCGTGTAGTGTGATACTTTTGGTCTGTTCATTTTCGATACATAAAGTTTACTTGAAAATAAACGACTTTGGCCTATTTTGTTACCTTAAATGATATTGTGGTAATCTTGATATCTTGTCAGACTGAACTATAAAGTGGTGACCACCGTAGTGACAAGATATGGGAGTGACAAGATATAGGGGTGACAAGATATTTGTAATTGACAAGATAGGCCTAAGTGACAAAAATTTCTTCAGCATCATACCGGTAGGCAAGGCCTAGGTTTCTTTCAGTATTTGTACTCCAAGATAAGCTGTCATAAACAATGCCCGATTCTGATGATGATAAGTCTAGTGCTGTCAGGCACATAGCAGTGAAAGCCCCCGCATTCATGGACACCTGCGTTTCAGGGTGGTTTTCTATTCTTGAAGCCCAATTTGGCTTAGCTAATGTGAAATCCAGTGAAAAAAAATTTTTCCATGTGTTATCTGCCTTGCCCCCTACTGTTGTAGAACGTGTTCCCCAAGACACTTTAAATAGGAGAGACTATGATATAATTAAAGCATACCTCACAAATCTTTTTGAACAGACCAAGCCTGAACTTTACAATGATTTGATAAGTAATACAGTAATGCATGGCAAGCCTTCAGTTTATTTAGAAGAAATTCGCAGAACTGCTTCTAAATTAGGAGTAACAGATGACCTAGTGAAACATAAATTCTTGCAAGCAGTTCCCAGTAGTATTTCGGCAGTTTTAGTCTCTCAGCAAAATATGGATTTACCAGCTTTAGGCAAGCTTGCAGATGAACTAGTTGTATTTTCTCTAAATAATAATAGTGCTAAACCCATCAATGTTGTTGATCAGTCGTCAGTTTCTCGTCAAGCTAGTACATCCCAGTATGTATCAATTTCCAAGAATCCACCTGTAGGCCTAGGAGCGCAACCTTTCCATCAAAATCAACGTCCAAAAGTTTGTCGTGCCCATTTATATTATGGAACTCGGGCTAGATGGTGCAAGCCGTGGTGCCAATGGCCGAATAAATCTCAAAATATCCAGATGAAGGATTCTTCTAGAGCTCTGTCCCCAGCATCAATGTCTAGGTCCTCGTCGCCCGCACGGAATTTTCCTAGTTCGGAAAACTAATAAAGCAGACAGAAGAGAAAATTGTAGCTACGGCCACTTCTGTTCTGCCACTTCTACAGGTTGTAGCCAAAATTGGTTGTAGTGACATGGTCTTCACTGTGGATACAGGAGCTGCAGTCTCCATTATTCCATATAAGTATGTTTCAGAAATTTTATTAAGGCCAACAGCAGTTAATATTTCTACGGCCACTGGTGAGTCAATAAAAGTTTATGGTGAAATTATTC
Source organism: Halocaridina rubra (assembly GCA_037179515.1). Taxonomy (NCBI): domain Eukaryota; kingdom Metazoa; phylum Arthropoda; class Malacostraca; order Decapoda; family Atyidae; genus Halocaridina; species Halocaridina rubra. The sequence continues at coordinate 22,691 of JAXCGZ010015397.1, read as the reverse complement.
TTGACCTTGATATTCGGCAGTTGCGCCGTCGATTTAAGTGGACATTTGTTGTTGCAGATGTATGTACACCTTTATTAGGTAATGATTTTCTTTGCAATTTTGGATTGTTTATTGATTGTAAGAATAAAACTTTACATGACAATATAACACAATGTTCTGTAAAAGGTGATATTGCAAATCATAATGTTTCTTATGTGATTAATAATTTGAACTATTTACCTGATTCTGTACAACAGTTGTTCCAAGACTTTCCCTCACTCTTGTCCTGTGTTAAGCCTTTTACAGCTAATAATTCTTTCAAGAATTCTAATATTTTTCATTATATAGATACAGGGAGTTCTCCTCCGACATTTGCTAAATGTCGTCCGTTGGCTCCAGACAAATATTCTGCTGCCAAGGAAGTATTTAAACAGTTGTTGGATATGGGTATTGTACAACCCTCTAAATCACCTTGGGCTTCACCCATTCATTTAGTTCCTAAACCTAAGCAAGGAGAGTGGAGAGTATGTGGTGATTTTAGGCAACTTAATACTTTGACCAAGCCAGATAAATATCCTCTACCACATATTAGTAGTGTGTCATTAAAGCTTTACAAGAAAAAGATATTCAGTAAAATTGATTTGTTAAAAGCCTATCACCAGATCCCTATGAATCCTTCAGATGTTGAAAAGACAGCAGTAACCACACCCTTTGGGCTATATGAATATTTATATATGCCTTATGGTCTTCGGAATGCCCCTGCCACTTTTCAGCGTTTGATGGATAATTTATTTAGAAACCTTGAAGAACATACTAATAGAATTTGCAATTAATTTTAAATATCATAGCAAGTAATTAATAATAAATATAGTGTAATAATTGAAGAGTATAAAGAACATACTAATAGAATTTGCAATTAATTTTAAATATCATAGCAAGTAATTAATAATAAAATATAGTGTAATAATTGAAGAGTACTTGAAGAGTAATCATTGTGACAATATTTTCAATAGCCCTTGTTGAGTGCTATCATTTAAATTACATTTCACTTTCCAACGGTACTACTGCAGACAATTTGAAGCAGATATAGAATAACAATTTTCAGGTTTAGCTATATTGATGTAAAGGGCTGTTTACACGGTCAAACGGTTCGCGACGCGGCGACAGTGTTTGAAGGGATGTTCGAACGTGTGAACGGGGTATTTGGTTGTCGAACACGTTCGACAACCAAATACCCCGTTCACACGTTCGAACATCACTTTAAACACTTGTCTGTCGAACCGCGTTTGACGAACCGTTGGACCGTGTAAACCGCCCTTAATATGGAAAATTCAACACCTCAGTACTGATGGCATATATGCCAACTCTCAACCCTCCGTCCACTTCCAGAGTGAGAGAGAGGAGTGAGTGAGCTCCCTTTGCCCTGAGTGCAAGACTTGGCTCCCTGGAGGGGGAGGACACCAAGCCCAACAGCAGTCATTCTGCTGCTTCCCACTCTCAAGCCAGAAGACATGACTTTGGGGGGTACATACATACATATACCTTGGCTGTTTCCCCCTTTAATTGGGGGGTAGCCAACATCAAGGAAGGAAAACTGGGGAGAAGTTATTCTCCCCTCTACTCCCCTGGATAATAAAAAATAATGTAAAAATTGCAAAATTAAAGGCAAATAAAAGGTAGTAATTAAATAGTTTTTATTTTAATTCGAAGAGTCTCCGGTTCAAATACCAAGTCTTTGGTCCGATTTTTTAAACAGTGTAAACCTAGGATACCAAATTGTTAGTTTGCTATACACACACCAATGGAGTTCATAAACGCATCTGACGCGGTTCTGTGTATGGCTAGGATCCCACATGGGATCCTAGCCATACACAGAACCTCGTCAGATGCGTTTATGAACTCCATTTGTGTGTTTGGCCAACAAACAATATGGTATCCTAGGTTTACACTGTTTAAAAAATCGGGCCTTTGTTCAACTCTGATCTCAAAAGAATAACTTGGATGGAACTTTTGTTCGCTCATAGAAGTCAAAATACAGTCACCACCAGCCATGATTGGCGAGACCCAAACAGGTTAAGTTGTATGAGGCGGAGTACGATTTTTTCTATGGTCTCTAGATTTTCAAGAATGCAGTCGAGTTCAAGCCAAACGATTAATTTTAACGTCACTTCAATTCATTTGGTCAAACAAATATATTTTAGTAGGTCTTTGTTCTCCGTTTACCCTGAAATCCGGGATCTTGAAAAGAAGAGTATAGGACTATTCCTATTGAGAAGTCACCTAACCTAACGTATCATTTTACGAAGTTTTCACTGTACATGGGGCTCAGGGGGTTACTCATCTTTACAAGATCCCAGAGAAATTTTTTTACAGTCAGACACACTTGATTCGGCTGCAGTAGAGTATATGCCTTGCACTACAATAAAACAAAACTTAATCACTGTCTTGGCAGATATGAATGTTTTGCAATAAATGCACGTGCGCTTTGAACTAATGAGAGTTTGTACTTCAGCGATCTCACACACCTGGCTATAACAAGGATCATTATGATGCATTTAAGTTGTATTAAAAACGAGTACTAGACTTCGGGAAAATGTTAAAAAAAATCGCCGATTTCACAATTTTTTCTCCAAGTCTCTTGTACTAGTTTCTTATATAAAAACTGAGCGTTTCCTAATAGTCCCTTATGCAGCTGGGTGAGTCGGTGATCGTTAAAGATCATGATGCTTAACTATTGCAAAATGCACAGAAATTTGTTTGAAGAACTCGTTTCCTATAAGAAATTGATGAAATTTAACATTACTTCGCTTCATGTCTAAGCAATAGCGGAATTAAAACAGTCTGCCTATAAAATCTTTCGAATTTGCAGCTAAACTAGGAACAAAGACCTACCATACAATTTCAGTGGCCAAATGCAAATGACGTCAAAGATACTTTCCCTGCCTGTTCTCTCAAACATTAATGCAAATCTAAATATTTCCTTCAAGAAGCCGTACAACACACTCAGTAATGAGCCTCTCAAAACCATTCCACCTCTTTGGGTCACGCCTGTCATGGCTGATAGTGACTGGATTTTGGCTTTAACGAACGAACAGAAGCTCCATCCAAGTTTTTCCTTCGAGGCATGGGATTCAACTCTTACAATATTTTTTTAAGAGTCATATAAATACTTAAAAAGGCAAATAAACATTTTGACCTTGTTGACAAAGATAATTTTTACATTTCGAACTAATCAATAGAGATCAATCTTTTATGTTGAACTTAACAGTGATCATAATTTCATTTGAACTTACGGACTGAAATTAAGCTTACATTTTAAATTTATACACTCATATTACATTTAGAACTTTTTCATACTCAGGAGAAACTTTGTGTGTTTTCTATTCTGAAGCCATAAAGTAGGCCTATGTGCTGGGAGCACCTTTGAATGTATAATGCAGACTGTGGCTCAGACGATTACATGTTTTAGGAAGTTGGAGAAGCACAAGGTGACGTTAAAGTAGAGGAAGGAACAAACAGGTGGATCGTGTAATATACAGGAAATGCAATCTAAAAGAGATTTGGAGACCTTAAGGTGGTAGTAGGGGTGAGTGACAACATCGGAAGGTGGCCTGTAGAAACAACCTGGATGTGAAGGAAGGGAAGAGTAAAGGAATATTCAAGAATCAGATGGTGGAAGTTGAGGAAACAATATTGTATACAAGTAAAGTATGGAGGTGGAGCGGGCATTGGGTAACTACGGAGGGAGTGGCGCTGAAGGCAGCTGAAGGAAGTTCTGGGTATGACTTCTGGAAAGAGGAAGGATGAAAGGATACTTGGTCCAGGAAAGCATAAGTAGAAAGAGAATTGCAGAAAAGAATAGGAGAAACCAGGGTGATGAAGAACTTAGAATCATAAGGAAATGCAAAGCAAGACAAAGAGAGAGGAAGGCTTCAGACGAGCTGTATGAGGTGGACACAAGGGAAGGAAAAGAAGACTTATACCAATCTGCTAGATAGAGGGACTGAGCTGGAAAGGATGAAGATCACATTAAGCTAATACAGGATGCAAATGGAAATGTGCTGAAAAGTGAGTTGTTGTTGTTCTCTGACTAGCCTGGCCTAACAGCAGAAAGTCCCTAAGAAAGGCACCTGCTGAGCCCGGGCTTTCCCACAGAACATTCAGGTAGTGTAAGTTGTGTTGGTGGTGCATGTGATTTTGTAATACACAGTGTTACATAATGTTTTTCCTTGGTTGCTCTCAATGTCTCCATTGTTGTGTGTCTTGTGTTGAGAGATGAGGTAAATGTTCAGGAGACCAAATCCTCTTCCTAATTCTCGTGCCCCTTGAGGGGCAGGGGTTTGCTGTGGCAGTATGGCCTCTTTTGGAGCACCTCTTTTCAGTTGCAGCTCTGGAGGATGGACCTACGCCAAAGACATTGCCACTCCAGTTCCAGTAGGGAAAGTGTCGAGAAAGTGGAGGGAATATCTTGAAGAGCTAATGGATGAAGAAATGAGAGTGCAAGAAAGATCGATAATAGGGACATGGTGGCTCAGGAGTGCAGTGGATCACTGAGGACGAAGGGAAAACAACTGAGAGGATGATATGAGGAAAAGCTCTTGGTCCAGATATTTCAGTGAAGTCACGGATATGTTTGAAAGAGATGGCAGTGGGGTTTGTAACCAGGTTAACAAAATCTTGGGAGGTGAGAAAGCTCCCGAGGAGTGAAGTTCAATGGTGATACATATAAAAAACTAAAAAAAAATATACACAGATACAGTGATTACAGGGGCATAAAACTGATAAGCCAAAGCACAATCATATGAGATAGGATACGCGAAGCTAAACTGAAAATAAATGTGAAGATATAGGAACAGCAATGTGCTTTTATACCAGGAAGGAGCACTTCAGATGCAGTCTTTGCTATGAGAGTGTGGTGGAGAAGTAGGCAAGAAGGAGTTGTACCATGTATTTAAGGATTTAGAGATGGCATATGAATAGGTGCCAAGAGAGGAGTCGTGGCAGTGCATGAGGCGGTTGGGAGTAGAAGAGAAGTATGTGTAGCTGAAGCAGGATAAGTATACCGGCAGTGTGACAGCGGTAAAGTAAGCAACAGGATTGACAGATGGGTTGAAAGTAGGGCAGCGGTGATATGTGACAAAAGGGTGCCTGCAAGATTAAAAGGTAAAGTTTACGAGATGGATATAAGACCAGCTATGTTGCATGACTTAAA
>JAXCGZ010015397.1:0-5000 GCA_037179515.1 Halocaridina rubra | reverse complement strand
CACGCTGAAGACTTGATTAAGTACTATATTTCGTTTACTATTTTGCACACACACACACACACACACACACACACACACACACACACACACACACACACACACACACACACACACACACACACACACACACACACACACACACAGAAAGAAGAAGAGAAGAAAAATTTTCGTTACAGAATACTTCCAGACAAAGGGGAGATAAAGAAGATAATGACAGAAGATCAGGGGATGGGGCCTCATTAAGATTGTTATACACAAATGCTGATGGATTAGCTGGTAAGGCAGTAGAATTAAAAGATAGGATTCACAACAGTAAGGCAGATATAGTAGCAATTACAGAGACTAAGTTGAGTGAGGACATAAACAGTGTCACAGTTTTTCCTAAGGGCTTCAGAATACTAAGGGTCGAAAGATCTGAGAGGACTGGTGGAGGGATAGCACTGCTCATAAGTGAGAGGATTCAAGTTGAAGAAATAAACTTGGCTATAGAAAGTGAGTTCAGGGAATTTCTTGTTGCTCGCATAAATACTGGGTCAGAGAGCATTATAATAACTGTTGTATACAACCCACCAAGGAACCAAAATAGGCTTGAAATTTATGAGGAAAGTCATATAGGTATGATTGAAGTCATAAACTCAGTTATTAACATGGCGCGGGAGAAAAAATGTAGGATTTTGATTATGGGAGACTTTAATCATAAAGAGATAGATTGGATAAATCTTGACCCACACAGTGGTGAGGACTCATTTGGGGCAAGATTCCTAGATTGCGTACAAGGGAATTTCCTACACCAACATGTAATGGAACCAACAAGAGCCAGGGGTGGGGATGAGCCATCACTACTTGATCTGGTGTTCACAGATAATGTGTTGGATATTGAAAATATTGAGTATGAACCACCAATTGGAAAGAGTGACCACTGTGTGTTGTTGATGGAGTATATCATTGAAGACATTCTTCCTGAGAGTAGAGGCACTGAGGACATGAGGAGGAACTATCCGAAAGGAGATTACATCAAAATGAATGAGCTTTTTGCAGTTATTGACTGGAGAACCTTATTTTACAACAAATCTGTACAAGAAATGTATGACATCTTTTGTGAGAACTATGGGAAGATAGTAGATTGCTGCATACCTGTCACCAAAGTAGGTGTAATTCATGCCAGAGAGAAATGGTTTGATAATGGGTGTAAAAGAGCTAAGGAGTGGAGAGACAAATGCTGGAAAAGGTATAGGAGGAGAAAAAACATAAATGCCTGGCAAACCTACAAAAGAGCAAGAAATGACTACCTAAGTAAAAGGAGAGAGGCAGAGAGAGATTATGAGAGGGACATCACCAGGAAGGCTAAAGAAAATCCCAAGCTTTTCCACAGCTTTATCAGAGGAAAACTGAAGGTAAAAGAACAGGTTTTAAGGCTAAAGAGAGCGGATGGAAGCATCACTGAGACGGACGAAGAGATCTGCAAAGAATTGAACAAGGAGTTTCAGTCAGTATTTACAGTAGAAAATAGCCCACCCCCTAAGATTGCAGTGATAGAAGCTCAAGGGCCGGTATTAGAGAACATCAACCTTACAGCCACAGAGGTATGCAAAGCGCTGATGGATTTAGATGTTCATAAAGCTACAGGTCCTGATGACATATCCCCTCATGTGCTTAAAAAATGCGCAAACACAATATCAGTGGCACTAAGTATCATATTTAAGGAGTCACTGGAGTCGGGGGAGATTCCAAGATGCTGGAAACAAGCAAATGTGATACCTATCTTCAAAAAGGGAAGGAGGGATACGGCTCTGAACTATAGACCAGTTTCCTTGACCAGCATAGTTTGCAAACTTATGGAGAAACTACTAAGGAAACATATCTCTCTTCACTTGGAATCCTTCAACTTTTTGTCAGTGAGGCAACATGGCTTCAGAGAAGGAAGATCAACAGTAACAAACTTATTAGAATTTTATGATGAGGTAAGCCAAATCTTACAGGAAAGAGAGGGCTGGGCAGATTGCATATTCCTAGACTTCCAGAAAGCGTTTGACACTGTTCCACATGGGAGACTTATTAGGAAGCTGCAATCAATGGCTAGAATAGGTGGAAATGTCTTGGAATGGATAAAAACTTACTTAGAAGGAAGGGAACAGAGGGTTAGAGTAAGACACTCAGTGTCTGAATGGAGAAGAGTTAGTAGTGGAGTTCCACAGGGTTCAGTTTTAGGGCCACTTTTGTTCCTTGTATATGTAAATGACCTACCAGAGTCTGTAAATTCATTCATGAATATGTTTGCAGATGATGCAAAGATTGTGAAGAAAGTAAAAAACGAGAACAATGGTAGAGAACTTCAGGAGGATCTAAATAATCTGCATGAGTGGTCAGAAAAGTGGCTAATGAAATTCAATACCTCAAAATGTAAGGTAATGAGAATGGGTACAAGTGCAAGAAGGCCCAAGCTTGACTACTCGGTGGCTGGAGTACAACTTCAAGAGACAGAAAATGAGAGAGATCTAGGAGTAAACATACTGGCAGATTTGTCTCCAGAAATACATATAAATGGCGTAGTAAGGGCAGCATATGCTTTCTTATCAAATGTAAGGGTAGCCTTCAGGCACATGGACAAGGAAATGTTCAGAAATATTTATGTAACCTATGTGAGGCCAAAACTCGAATATGCAGCCCCCTTTTGGAATCCGCACTTGAAAAAGCACATAGCTAAGCTTGAAAAAGTTCAAAGACATGCCACGAAACTGGTGCCAGAAATACGCAATCTCGGCTATGATGAGAGGCTGAGGGAATTAGACTTGCCATCACTCGAAGCTAGAAGAGTAAGGGGGGATATGGTGACAGTCTTTAAATTCCTTCATGGGTATGATAGAGTGGATAGGGATCGATATTTCGATATGGCTGGCTCTAGAACTAGAGGTCATAGTTTGAAGCTTCGCAAGAAAACTTGTTTGCAGGATGTAAGGAAATACTTTTTCAGTTTAAGAGTAGTTGATAATTGGAATTGGCTAAGCGAGGAGGTAGTTAATGCTATCTCAATCCATAGTTTTAAGGACAGGTATGATAAGTATCACTAAGTCTAAAAATGGAACCGATCAGGAGACGGGAAGATACGAGCTTTGGGCTCTTTCCCGTAAACACAATTAGGTAATCACAATTAGGTAATCACACACAAACACTGCTTTTCTTTTAGCTTTCTCTTTTACTATTTTGTTTTTATTTTGTATATATATTGAGTTAAATGTAAAGTCTAATCTTGTGATAACATACCTTGGTTAGCAAGTGAGTTTATCAGTTAGGAAGAATATATAACAGAAACAGGTGGGTGCCACCTCAGACATAGGTTCGAATTTTTCCCTCAGGTTTGACTTTTGTTTTGTTGCATTTTTTTTCTTTTTCTTTTTATCCTTAAATTATCATGGTCAAGTTTTTAAGTTAAGATGTGTGTTACCAGAAAAGAGATAAACTGAGTCACTAAAGAGCACTTATATGGAGATATAAAAATTCGGTGTGAAGCTTAATTAAAAGTTTTTCTCTTTTTTTTTTTCCTCTTTCTCGTCTTCTTTCTATATTCTGTGAGAGGGAGAACATAAAAATGACGCCATCTCTGTCCCAAACCTCTCCCATCCATGGGTCGGTAGGAGGGGTAGCCATCAGGAGACTCAAACAGAAAATCAAGAATTTAGAGGAAATGGTTATAAGCCTTGATGATAAAATTCAGAATATGGATGGAGAAATGAAAGAGAATGAAACACTCAGAGAACAAATAAGATCTTTGGAGGAAGCAAATAAAGCACAAGGGCAGGAGAGAAAGGAACTAGAAAAAATAATAAAGAAGCTGGAAGGGGAAAAGAGTCAACTAGAATCTAGACTTTCTAAACAAGAAGATAAAAACAAACAGCTGAATGACAACCTAAAGGAATTAGATGTTAGTTCACTGCTCTCTTCTGAGAGAGACGAGATTGCTGCTTGGAATGTCCAGATTAAGGAAAACATTGAACAGTTCAGAAAAGAGTTAGAGGAGCTGAATATGGAAAATGATGCCATGAAAACTTCCTTTGCTGATGCACTAAAGGGGAATGTGGCAGTAAAAGAGGCTGTAAAGATGGTGGCACTGGAAAACATACAAACAGTTGACTATAAAGAGACAGTAATCAAAAAAATGAAAGACGTTGTGATGGAAAGGGCAAATCCACTCATCAGACAGGCACTTGATAAGGAGAAGACAGTGGTAATCTCAGGCATAAGCGAGTCCCAGGAGGCAACATGGCAGGGGAGACTTGAAGAAAATAAAGCTAGGGTTGTAGACCTGATAAGAAAGCTTGGAGTAGTATGTGGTCCTGAGGATATTGTAAACATACACCAACTAGGTAAATATTCGAGGGAAGGAAAGCCGAGACCAACAAAAGTAACCTTTGAGAGAGGGGAAACATGTAGGGAAATATTGTTGAGAAAAAAAAGTCTAAAAGACCTTCAAGAATTCAAAGAAGTGTTCATTAGACAATACAGAACACATGAAGAGATGGGAAAGATCAAAAACTTGTTGCAAGAGGCAAGAAGGTTAATTGATGAAAGAAATGAAGAAGAGAAGAAAAATTTTCATTACAGAGTTCTTCCAGACAAAGGGGAGATAAAGAAGATAATGACAGAAGATCAGGGGATGGGGCCTCATTAAGATTGTTATACACAAATGCTGATGGATTAGCTGGTAAGGCAGTAGAATTAAAAGATAGGATTCAGTAAGGCAGATATAGTAGCAATTACAGAGACTAAGTTGAGTGAGGACATAAACAGTGTCACAGTTTTTCCTAAGGGTTTCAGAATACTAAGGGTTGAAAGATCTGAGAGGACTGGTGGAGGGATAGCACTGCTCATAAGTGAAAGGATTCAAGTTGAAGAAATAAACTTGGCTATAGAAAGTGAGTTCAAGGAATTTCTTGTTGCTCGCATAAATACTAGGTCAGAGAGCATTATAATAACTGTTGTATACAACCCATCAAGGAACCAAA